>LZPO01008069.1:115708-135088 GCA_001675575.1 Neotoma lepida
AGGACTCTAGATGACCACTTCTCCTTACAGTTACTCATGTGTCTATTTGCCACTCTTTGTTCATATACCCATTTTGCCATGATCTGTAGTTTGATAGAACATGGCCCCCAGTCTGGCCAGGTTGTCCTCTCATTCCTCATTAAGGAATTCATGCCTCAATGTGGGTTTCTCAATGTTCAGTCCAACCCTGTGCTGTGCCTCCACAGGAACTTCTGGCTTGTTCTGAACTCTTGTCCAGCCAACATAGAACCTTCACAGCCTGGGAGGCTCAGGTCAGCTTGTTCTGGCCTCCTTATGTAGCTAAGGATGACCTTGAACTGTATTTTCTTTCAGATTTTTTTTTATTAATGTGTCTCTGTCTATATGTGTATGTCATGAGTACAAGAGCAGGTACCTGTAAAGGCCAGAAGAGGGTGTGAGTCTCTTGGAGCTGGAGTTACAGATGGTTATAAGCTTCTGCTGTGGGGAAGCATGTGATGTGGGGAACCATATTGTACTCAACATGGAACTGAGCACTGTTTAANCCCTTCTTTTGAAAGGAGGACTCACTCCACCATGTGGTAGGTGACACCTGGCTGCTTACAGCCCTGGTTGTCGCCTTCAGGATCTGCCCCAAAATGGGATCAAAGTCACACTCCTTTGGACAGTGGATAAGCTGAGTGACAAGGACAGCCTGTGCAGACTGTGGGACTCCATTAGCAGCTATCTTTGTTATAGAGTTTCCATTAGGTTGGTAGATGTCTTGCACNGTGAAGAAAGCTCTCCTCTTGCCCAGGTCTGTGTGTGCTCTTCTTTTCTGAGAGATGCTACTTTCCTGTCAGCCTTTGTTGCTCTAACTCCACTTCTAGAAAGACCCCGCTGGTACCAGTGGGGAAAACATAGCATGAGAAGGGAAGGTTGCAAGGACAGTCATGGAAGAAGGCCACCAAGACCTGGTCAGGATGGGGAAGCATGGCTAGAGAGGGGTGAGGAAAACCAGGATCTGGTAGGCAAAGCTTCTGACATGGAGCTGAAAGGTGCAGACAATCCTAAGATGTGTCATCTAGGGAGAACTCAGATATTTCCAACACTAAGAAACNGGAGACATATAAACTCAATTCCAATATTTATCAAATTATCCTTATTCTTGGCAACTTCCTTGTAAAGTAACACTTGTTTATAAATTTCATTTCCTTATTAGGTTTTCTTTTTTCATGTCTTTATGAACTCAGGAAGGTTTTATTTGGCTTATACCTCCAGGTCACTGTCCATCATTAAGAGAGATCAGGTCAGGAACTCAAGGCAGGAACTTGGAGGTAGGCTCCACGGAGGAATACCACCTGATGGCTCATTCACAGGCTCTTGCTTAGGCACCTTTCTTACATAGGCCAGGACTACCTGCCCACAGTGGTCATTTAATAATTTATAATAATTAATTAATTAATTTAATAATTTAATAATTAAGATAATCCCTCATATACATGTCCATGGGGCAATCTAATCTGGGCAATTTCTCAATGGAGACTTTCTTCTCAGATGACTCTAGGCTGTGTCAAATTGAAAACTAAAGCTAAGAAGGACAACTAGAGGCAACGTTAGTGCTTCATGTCCCATAAGAAAGATATTTTCTTCATATTACATAAAAGAAGGAAATTTTGCCTCCTTAATTTTAGTCCAAACAATGACCAAAGCTCTTTGTGATCATCGGAGCTCAGATCTCATCAGCAACACTGTCCATGTGTGGCTGTGGTTCTTGGCACAAGTCTCTCCTCTTCTGCTTCATGACTACTTCAAATTATTTTCCTTCTGATCCATGTGTAACGTTCACCCCAACTTCTGTCCATTGATTTGGTTTGATTTCTCATCTCTTCTAGCTTCATTTGAGATGTTTGTAACTTATAAGACCCCATCAATGTTTTGTTCATAGTTTTTAANATGGACGTATGTAGATATTATTCATCATTTTTTGAAATCAGACATCCTGAATCAAAGCACTAACAAGTCCTTAAGATTCAATTTATTAAGTGTTTGCCATTTGAAAATTTCCAGGAATTGCCTCTATAGTTTCTCTTTACCACATGAAACAATCCTGATTTTATGAGTAGAATTTAGCAAAGCAAGGTTATATTGAAGTATGCAGTTTGGTATTTTTAAGTTGATGTCCATGAATAGTCTCCATGGTTAAACCTTATGATCTATATCTTGAAAGCATCTACTGAGTCCTAGAGTTATTACACCATTTACTTCTCCTGTGCCATTGATTTGTATGTCTTTCAAACTGCTGAGGTCTTGCTTATTTATTTTTTTTAATCTGATACCCTTGCAGCATGCAACTGTTTCAGAANGTCATGGCAAAATACCTGTAATGTGGTACAGACTTGCCTAATCACCTGTGTGCATCAGTGGCATGCCTGGTGCCTTAGGTCTGAGGTGCTCATCCTACTGGAAGAGAGTGAAACCAATGGATGGCTTTCCCTTGTTATGAGAAGTGTTTGATGCTGGCAGCTGCGTTGGGGTGGGTGAGTTGGAATATCCTCAGGGATCTCAATCTCAAGCTTTCCAAGAAGTTAAATCAATTCAAAATATCTCAGAGAAACAAGTTCAAGACTCCAAAGTATCCATTTACCATTATTTCCATGTAGTATGTGGTCAGCTGATTAGCAAGCCTTTCCTGGTCTTGCCAAATACTTTCCTTTTCTAAAGCCTCAGTGGTTCTCAACCTTCTAATGCTGTGANGCTTTNATACAGTTCCTCATGGTGCAGTAGCCAACAGCTGTGAAATTATTTTCATTGCTACTTCATAACTCTAACTCTGTTACTGTTATGAATCATAATGTAAATATTTTGGGGGATAGAGTTTTGCCGAAGGGGTTGCGACCCACATGTTGAGAGCCACTGCTTTAGAATAATGGTAAAGTGGTTTTGTTTTTGTTTTTGTTTTTCACTTTAATTACCAAGTGAAGGGATTCTCTGACCCTTTTATTCAGCAAACAATTAGGGCATATTGACCTAGCTTGCTAGCTTTCCTATGCTGACCTGAACTCTTAGAGCATGGCATCAAACTAGAATCCCATACTCCTATTTGACAATCCCGGAGTTGTGGGGTTTTTTTGTTTGTTTGTTTTGTTTTAAGTGATGCTATTTCACAGGGCAGGATGGGAAGGATGGAGTTTTTACAAAAGAGTGAGGCTACTTATGTATGGGAAATGAATTTCTTTCTGGGTTAACTTGAGCCTTTCCCAAGGAAAATATTTCTATTTCTCTATTTCCTATGGTGCTTTTTAAGTGAAAACAAACATTTAGAAGAGTGAGTTACATTCTTCCCACTGTCAGTGGCAACCCACTGNTAATGTGTTCATTTTTATAAATGCCTAGTGTATATATTAGTCAAAATGAGAGTTCAATGAATGCAATGTTTTCATAAATTGAAAATAATCATTGCATCGGCCTCCACAGTAAATTTGTTTTAAATATTAGTTTATTATATGTGTTGGCTTGTATTACAAATATTTCCAGTAAGCAAACACAAATCATTTTTATATTTAGCATTTAAAATGTATCTTAACTTGACCATTAAATCATCTATTAGATATTCAATTAAAGTGGGGTTTGAACCTTTTATTTTATTTTACTTTTTTAATTCGTGGTCAGGTATTCGGGAAGCAAGCTGGGAAGATGTTCCTGGTGCACAATTTGCTTCATCCCTTGTTCTGTGTGTTTTGTCAGAGAATGCCTTAATGTAACAGAAATCAGATTTGGTGTGTATTTTTACACCAAATCAAATTGTGCAGGCGCCACCCTCCACTTTCTCCAAAACACGAGAAAGGATTAGATTCCACCACGGTTTAGCTTAAGAAAGCCACGCAGCTCTGGAAGAAGCCTGTGCTGAGAGAGCACGAGTGTTTACCGGAAACCGTGTCCCAAACCGTGTCCCACAGCACCCAATGCAGAGCTTAGCTTAGTAAGTTTACTCATCCGAGTTCTGACTCCTCCTGGAATGTTACAGTATGTGGCTTTTCTGGTTATTCTGCAGGNGTAAATCACAAATATAAAAGATGTTGAAAAGATGTAAGAATGAAACTGTGGTACAGTGCTGACTGATTGTGAAAAGCACTTAGACGCACCCGTGATAACGGCGAGGGGAGGGGCGGCATCATGACTTGTCATCTTTATTACAGTTGGCAGGCTTCCCTTCCCTGCGGCATTCAGTAGAGCCCCACTTCCTCCCTCCCCATGCCTCACTTTTCCAAGTTCACAAACCATAATTATAAATTACAACATTTCTAATCTGTTATTTTAAAGTATAGCATTAATACCTTTTCTCAAATCCAGAAATTAAAAAAAAAGGAAAAGATCAGTAAAACTTCATAGGGTTTTTATAGTGCAAAGTGCCACAATACATCACAAGTTCTCACACTTGATAGCCAATTCCTGGAGGTAAGAGCTGTTTGCTGTCCTCATAGACAGGGCTGTTTAAGGACCAGAGGAGGGGCGAAGAGATGGCTCAGTGGGTAAGGTGTGTTGGTTGCTTTTCCAGAGGACCTGGGTTCCATTTCCAATACCACATGGGGAGGCTCAAAACCACCTGTAACTCCAGTTCCAGAGGATCCAGTACTCTCTGGCCTCCNCATGTACATGGTGCATATAACTCACACAGGCACATACATGTAAAGAAAATGAAATAAATCTTTAAAAAAAATAAATGATGGAAAGATACCAAGCAAGCTATCCCTTCACTGTGTGGTAAACTAGGTTGTTTCTATTGTTATTTGGGGTCATTGCTCAAGATCATTCTATATAGCTATAATTTAAGATTTTGCAAAATACTAGATAAATAGGTTATTCCACCCATAACTTCCATTTTACATATGAAAAACACAGAAATTTCTAGAGTCCTACCAGTGACTAATGCCCTTGTATTGTTTCAGAAATGACCTAAATTGCAATTTTAAAACTGTCTTCCATATCTGAACCACCTACAAAAATGAATTAACTAATGCAGAAAATTAAGTCTTATTTGATGAATTTATAATTATATATTTCTAATAAGTTGNATTTTGTNATATTAAGTTTTAAGATGGGGCACATTTCAATGGAATATGTGATCTGAAATGAGGAGTTATGACAGCCATGCCAGCTTTGGGTCTCAACATTAAATTTATTTTTCCTGAGGCAGTATCTGAGATAGCTCAGGTTGGCCTATGACAACCTTGAACTTCTGATCCTTCTCCTCCACTTCCTAAGCCCTGGGATTGTAGGCTCACCCTAGCATGNCTGGTTCATATGANGCTGGGGGTCAAACCCCAGGCTTTGTGCATGGTGAGCAAGCTCTCTACCTTCTGACCCTAACATTCATTTTGATGCATAGCTTTGGATACGTTGTAGGGAAAACTTCTGATTCATCTTGGTAAGCAGAGGCACATTTCATCAACAGAGTTTGATTGGAGAATTTTGCATGAACAAAATTGCTTTGAACTANCATTTTCACACACACACCTTCTGTTATCAGTGGTGCATCTTATAAATTAAAAAATAAAAACAGATTCATCTTGGGTCTATAGGAGAATAATTTTTGACAGTACAAATCAATGTTTATTATTTCTGAGTTTATTAATAAATAGCATAAAATTTGCATTAAAAATGAACTTATTTAACAATAGATACAGTAAAATTTTGAAAGCATAATTTGAGCCAAACCCATAAATCTCTATAAAAACTGCTGAGAATCCATGCAAGAAACATGTCTTCATATTTCTCCTGCACAAGTCTGAGCTCCTGAGACAGAAGTAGCAATGTAAGAAATGTTTGCCAAACACCCAGAGCTGCCTCTGTTGGANGGTGCTGGCCATTCAAGCTCTTGAGAACCTGGTTCCCAGCACCCATATGAAAAAAAGCCAGGCCTATGGCATGTGATTGTAACTCCAGCGGTGGGAAGGGAAAAATAGGCAGGTCCCTGCAGCTTNCTGGCCAGCTGTCCTAATTGAATAAGTAACCCCAGGGCAAAGAAACAAAAACAGAAGTAAGGTGGACCAAGCCTAAGGAATGACACCCAAGCTTATCCTCTGGCCTCCACATTCAAGCACATACATGTGCATACACACCAAAAAAGGCTTTTGGTGTGATTTGAATAACATGAACTATTGCATGTGTCAGGATTCTAACCATGTTCCTTTGAATGAGCTCTTACACTCTTCGTTGGTCCCTGATATGCTGCGGAACTGTATACTGTGTTAGTGCCCAGCGTGTGCCAAGTGAGCTGTCTGCTCACAGAGAGAGGAGTTCCAGGAAGTCGCTGGGGCCTTTTTCCAATAACACTCTCTGGCATNCAGAGCGTGCAAGGCTCTTTTGCAAATGGCTATTGCAGTGAGATCATGATGAGATTTCCTAGAATCACATGCAATTCTTTTCACTAAAATTTCCTATTTCAAAACTTTCTCTAAAATTGTAGACTTCCGTCCACTTCCTTCCTGCCACATAAGCATAAGTCAGTGCACCCCAGCTCCCTCTGCCAAGACATCAAAGGGCTTAAGTCGCTTGGAAACAGGCTTTTAAAATCATGATTTAAATGTTTTATTATTACATTTATTTCTTTGTGGTATATGTGTGGTGTGCCGTGGCACTTGTTTGGGGGACAGTTATGAGAATCTGTCATCTCTTTCCGCCACCATGGGTCCTAGGGAACCGAACTTAGTTTGTCAGACTCAGTGCTTTTACCACCGAGCCATCCAACTGCTGTGCAGCTTACTTTAAATGTGCATCTTTTTGTTTTAGAGTTTAGGCTTCAGTTATGTTGGACCTTAGTGTCTTAGTTAGATATTTCATAAATACAGGAGCACTAAATAGTTGTTTCTGTAAATTCTCTTAGTCCTCAGCAGTCACTGAGAGTTTATGGTAGGAATGGTGTACAGTGCTCTGCAGCCAGGGTGACCCCAGGACAGACAGGTCTTTCTGAGCCTTGAGCAGCTGTGAGGGTTCAAAGTCCCTCTGGGTTTAGNTACAACTGAAAAGGAAGGTGCTTTCCTGTGTTCTTCCTCCACAGGCTTCCTTTGTATTCCAGCAAGGCTAGAATTGCATTCTGGCCCATCTACCATTCAGCCACTTGTCTTCCATCACTAAGGAGAGCCCCTGTTATCAAATCTGTCCCCATTAACTCTCCTGTGTCAGCTCTTCACAAATGCAATGTCTTCTAACATGTAAACACATGGACTCACCAGGGGCCAGGCCACATACTTGTCTACTCAAAAGGATGGAGATCAGGACCCATAGCTTGCCTAGAAGGCAGCAGCTGAGCTGGAAGCTGGGCCCATCACCTTGCTCAGCACCCTCAGGGCTTTTGCAAGGACCTTGCAAGTACAGCTAGCCAGGTGCACTTACAGGAAAGTTCAGGTGTATAAAATTTGGTGTGTATGGCATATTCAAAGTTCCCTTGGTCTGAATGTAATTACCAATAAAGGTTAACTTTTACAATGAACTCTATCAAGTTGGCATGGTGGTGCATACCTTTAATCCCAGCATTTGGAAGACAGGGGAAGGTGGATCTCTGTGAGTTCAAGGCCAGCCTGGTCTGCAAAGTGAGTTCAGGACAGCTAGAGCTACATAGTAAATCCTATCTCATAAAAGGAAAGACGGAGAGAAGGAAGGAGGGTGAGAGGGAGGGAACGGAAGGGAGAAGAGAGAAACAATGAACCCTGTCANCTGGGGACTTGGGCAGCATAGGAATACAGAAAAGGAAACCATTTATTTTAGTTTAAATTTTGTCTTTGGTCATGGGTAACTTCCCCTTTCTCTTATGATAAAACATATTTCATTAAAATGGTATATAAGGATCCTTAACAAGCAGCGTTTGGGGCTCTCTAGTCTTACCTTACCCTCTACCCCTTACCTTCAAGTCTGCAATTCATCCTAACCAAACATTCTTACTTGTCCTAGAGGTATGCTGTCTGTGTTTGCATAATGCCCCACCACTAGTTTATGTATTAGTTTAAAATGTTCTGTGTGCCTTCCCTGAGCTAAGCACGGAGCAAGGTCCCCAGTGCACAGCAGTGACAGACACAGCACCATTGGTACTTCACCACAATGCTAAACATCCCCTTCCTTCTTCCATTTTGTGTCCCAAGTATCTTCTGGGACATTTACTATGGTCCCCAGTATAGGTCAAGTGGCCTGCCCAGTATCACGCCTCCAGCTACCCCATGCTGTGTGTACCTGCTGCCTTGTCTGTCTTGAGAAGATTCTGTATCCAACTTCTTATCATTATTATGTCCAGTGTTTCCCTTGGGACAGGCTCCTGGAAGACACTCAACAAACATTTGATGAGCAGGCAAATGCCAGGGGATTCTAGAACTGCAATGTACATTTTAAATGACAGACAGTCTACTTCTCAAGCAAAACTCCTCAAGTCCTGTGAGACCAGTGGTTCTCAACCTGCCTAATGCTGCAACCCTTTAATACAGTTCCTTATGTTTTGGTGACAGCCAACCATAAAATTATTTTTATTGCTGCTTCTTAACAGTAATGTTGCTATTGTTGTGAATCATAATGTAAATATCTGTGTTTTCTGATGGTCTTAGGTAATCTCTGTGAAAGGGCTGTTCAACACCCCAAAGGGGTCATGACCTACAGGCTGAGAATCACTGTGTTAGAAGCAATGAGCAAGATATTTGGGATCAAGTATGGTACCANACATCTGTAATCCCAGCATTTGGGAGGCTGAGACAGGAAAATAGTGAGATCAAGCCCAGCCTGGACTACAGAGCAGATGATAGGAAAATCTTTAATATAAATGGAATTTTCTTCACTAACAAACTTAGTAACAGAAAAAATACACATAATGGAATATCGAAACAATGTAGGGATTGTGTGGTATACTTACTCTCACATAATGTACAAAGTCATGGATTTCAGTATATTCAGCTTTACAGTGAGAAATGTAAACCCTCACTTCAAAATAGAGCACTGGAGATGCAGAGAGTAGGGGAAGCCAGACAGGTGGTCATGTGACCCAGCAAAGCCAGATATCAGCTCCCAATGGCAGCTGCCCTGATTGAGGAGAGGGTGCCTTAGAAGCCCAACAGAGCCCCTTCTCCCCTTTCCTCATGGCTGAGTAACCAGGAGGGTACAATCTCCCATGCCATCTGGTTCAAAGGTCTCCCTCAGTTGCTTAAGTCTGCCTGTTTCTTACCAAAGGGCCGTGTGTGGGTCCACCTCCACATTTTACATTCTGTTTATTTTAAAGCTACCAGGGCCATGACTGTCACATCTGCAGGCAAGCTTGGCTGTTCATTTTCTGCTGTAAACTTTCAGTAGGGTGTGGGTAGTTCTCTGGCACAGTTTAGGGGAGGGGCTAGTACTTTCTATTTAATCTATGTTTGGACCTATGCTGGCCAGAGGCACTTTGGAATATAGACCATTATTCTATTTCTTACATCTGCTTTGTTCCTATTTGACAGAATTTGGCATGGTAACTATGGAAGGTAAGTTGTTTTCCTGTAGGCTTACATATATGGGTGTGTCCGTGAGGATGAGGATCCTTTCTTCAAATTATATCACGTGAATGTAAAACGGTGCTATGTCACATAGTCAAATGTCCCTCCAACTGGTTTTCCAAAGGATACAAGTATGCTCTTGAACAGGGCTTTTGATCTCAGCCTTCTGTAAGACCAAAGGACATGGCAGCAAGTCAGAGCTCCGAAGCCCAGACTTTGATTGACTGAGATAATGCAGTCCCAGACATTATTTTTTGATGGCCTGAGAATACGGAGATAGAATTTGGAATCNGGTAGGTAAATGGAAAGTTAACATGCCCATTTAGGCTTTTTCTCTCAAATATCAAATATCTTAAATGAGCTTTGGAGAGGTGCTGGACCGCATTCAATTTGCAATCAGCTTCCTTTAATAAGATTTTGCAGAGCAGGAATTCTTCCTTGCTGATTAAAATGAAAGCCATAAATTTATGAGTCATGCCGACCACATTCCTTGCATAAGAAAGGACAGCATGCCCATAAGCAGCCCAGAACTGCTAAGTAGTGGCCTAGTCTTTTGGAAGGAACGTGGGATTTTTTATTTTTTATTTTTTGGCAAGGTCAGGTGTGCAGTTGTGATTCCTATAGGTTCTTAAGCCTGGGGATGGGGGCAGGGTGTTGCCAACACAAAGTTTTGCCCTACTCTCAAGTAGTTAGATTCTGCTTAATTTACAGAGTATTTTCCAGAAAACAACAAAACAACCCCATCTGTTAACTGCTTGTTTCACTGTGGACAGCTCCTCAGCTGGTCTCCATGCTGGTGTCCCAAAGGGTCCCTAAAAGTTGCAANNGCTGAGGTGCCACTGAAGGATGGTTATTGTAAAAGATGAAGGGACTCATCCACCAACTGGCCTGCCTCCCTACTTTGCAGTCCAGCACTTTAAAGACAAACCAGATGAGGATTTGATATCTGATAGATGAAAGCACAAAACCGTGAAAGGCTACCTCGGGTGCATAATTCAAGTGAGAGGGGAGATGGGCAGGGCATGCCTCTAGTACGGGTTGGGACCAATCTGTAAATAGTTTTCTATGCTACACTGTAGGTACTAGGAAGTTTGGGGATACGGAATTTCGGCATTTCTCAATAGGGTGACTGCACTAAGGATCCAACCTGCTATTAGAATGAAAACTGTTCTCTCAGTGGCTCCTGAAATGCCCTCTTCCAATCCTAGGTGTGTGGCTGACACCATCTGAGATGGTGGAAAGAGCTAAGTGATCACACAGCCTTAGTGTCAGCAGTCAACTATCTCTGTGGTGTGGGCATCTGAGCAGCTGTTAACGCACATAGGTCAACGTGTATCCAATTATGGCCATCTATACTCAAGTTCAAATCATTTTCCCATTCTCCAGTTTCAGACACATGCCTGAAATGCTGAGAGCTTTAAACTCTTGTAATTTAATTCTGTCACAGGCTTGTGAACTAGGAACCATTTTATTCACTTTACATTAAGAGAAAGTAAGTTCAGCTCCTCTCTCACAATAAGTGATTTGCCTGCATTAAAAAGCAAAAATACACAGGGAGCTGAAGCAATGGCTCAGTGGTTAAGAGTGATTACTGCTCTTGTAGAGGACCTGAATTCAATTCCCAACATCCATATCAGGTGGTTCACAACCAACTGCAGCTCCAGATCCAGGGGAACCTAATGCCCCCTTCTGGCTTCATCAGGCACTGCACCCATGTGCACATGCACATACAGAAACACATATATACACATAATAATAATGTGACACATACATTGTATATAATTATGTAATTTATAAGGTTAAGATTGTGCCTCTTTGAGATTAACATTATGAAACTTAAAAGATTTTTCTTAACTTAGTTATAAAATTGTCTTAGGGGCTACATCTGAGACTCCACACTTCTGGGTTTGGATGTTTGTATTAGTGATTGAATTTTTATTTTCAGAAGAATCATGATCTTATTTCTGTGACAGAGCATGTAGCAAACAGTATTGATTATAGTGTAATACACAAAGTGTCAGCACCTGGATTTAAAGCCTCTCTGACATATTGCAGGAACTAGCTATGAATCATTTCTCATGAGAATCAAAGATTAGTCCACATTTACACAGGAAGTGCATGCTCACTTGGCAATTTTCAGATACAATTAGTAGTGATTCTCCTGCTGAGCTTGGAACACCTGAAATGTTAGTTCTCAGGAGAACACAAATACACTCCAAAATTCCCTACTTTGATTTTTAAAATGTGTATACATCAGAACAACGTGTGTATCCTAAGGTGTTTTATATGTGTGTGTGTTTAAACTTGTAAGTGTATGTACATATTGTGTTTAATTTTTAGACAACTATTTAAATATATTCTAGGACAGTTGTTGCTATCATATCCCTTGTTTAATATATTAGTGTCTGATCCAATTGAAAACTATTGTCAAGATGCTATGTCCTTCCCACTTCCAAATAAACTTTCTTACATGCACTTATGCTGAAAACACATAGTATATCTTCTGCAGAAATTTTCCTCTTTTTTTTTTCCAAGACGGAGTTTCTCTGTGTAGCTCTGGCTGTCCTAGAACTCGCTTTGTAAACCAGGCTGGCCTCGAACTCACAGAGATCTGCCTGCCTCTGCCTCCCAAGTGCTGGGATTAAAGGCGTGTGCCACCATACCTGGCCCAGAAATTTTTTAACTTGTTTTTTAGAAGAAGAAGACATAAGCAAGGAAGAGATGGTCTGGGTTTAATGGAATTTGTTCTATAAATCTGGACATAATTATATAATGAAAGAAGTATTATTTCATGGAAAAGGTGAATTTTGAAATTTTCCTTTTAGAAAAAGTTAATAAAATTAAATGCATTAGAAATAACTGGGAAAATGTAAAAGAAAATTGAGGAGAGGACTCGGTGGATAAAGCGCTTGCCCTGAAATCAGGAGGTCCTGAGTGCAGATCCCTAGAACTCATGCCGGCCAAACAGGACAGCTGCCTATAATCCCAGCACTGGAGAGGTGCAAACATGGGATGCCCTTGGGATGCTGGCTAGCTAGACCAGCTGGAATTGGGAAGCCCAATCAAGAAGCCCTCCATCCGTAAATAAATGGACAGCAAATGAAGAAGTCACCTAATGTCAGCCTTAGGTCTCTATGTGCACAGGTATGCACCCCACACATGCAAACACACATACATGGATAAATGATTGGATAAATAAAGTGATATGATTAGGAAAAAAGAAAAACATGAAACGATAATAAGCCCTCGTGGTGGTTTTCTCTCTTCTGAGCTGTGTGCTACCTCGCTCCAGGTTTTATGAGTGTAAGCACTGCATAATTCTAAGAACAGAAGCATAGCAAATGGGAGAATTTGATGTCTCTGTGTCATCAGAATGGAGGTCACTATCGGTCAACATTGGGCAGGCTGGAAGTAAATTCCTGTGGAATAAGTGTGGATGCAGATGAAAAGACAGCCACCAAAGACAGTGGTCCAGCATGGACTTCAGCCACATATGCAAAGCAGCTCTTCATCCAACTCGCATTTCTGTGGAAAGCTACTTACTGAAACTCTTAAATCAAATTTGGATTTTTAATTGTCACTTAAAAGACCTTCAGAAGTATTATATATGATATAAAACTAGAATACATAGCGATTTTCATAGAGCAGTCATTTAGTTTATGTATTTTTAATTATGTGTATGTGTGTGTTGGCAGAAAGGGGTGTGTGCAATAAGAGTGCGGGTGCACCTGCAGGACAGGGTGTTGGATCTCCTGGGGCTGGAGTTACAGCTGTGAGCTGCCTCATGGATGCTGAGAACTGAACTTGGATCCTCTGCAAGAGCAGTACATACCCTTAACACTAGCCATCTCCCTAGCCCCTGATAGGATTTTAAATACCTTTTAAAAAACAGATTGTCACTAGCAGACAATGACAAATCAACTAAATTTCCTAAAATTAATAAATGTAGAATAAAAATGCCTGTAAGGAAGTCTTGACTTGGAATATCCAAAACCACCCTTGATTTTCCCTTTTTCCCTTAAGAAGACTTGAGTTGTGTTCATAGTAATGAGCAGTTGAACTTAAAAGTAAAACTTGACAAAATTGAGGAGCACTGAATTGAAAACATTTCCAATAAGCCTTAGTAATAACTAATTTGTTTATCTTCAAACATAAAATTTAGCTTAATAATTACAATTATTTATGTATACTCAACTTTTCAGAATGTATTAATAATATTATCATTTTTAAAGTATAAATTTCAGTGCTTCCTTTTCTGTACTAACAATTTCAGCACATACAGATGTGTTTGCATTCAGGGCTGGAGATGGACTCGTTTGAAAGAGTGTTTGTCCAGCCTGCACAAAGCTCTGGGTTCCAGCCAATACATGATGACTTGCACCCATAGTCCCAGTACTTTGTTGGTAAAAGCAAGAGAATCAGGAGTTGAAGGTCATCCTCTACTACACAGCCAATTGGAGGCTAGCCTGGGCTACATAAGACCCTACTGTAAAAAAAAAAGTATTTAGATTCTATTTTGGTGGGATGATGATTTTCAGTTGGGTGAACTTGGAAGTGGGATTAAATTTGCTAAGGTGGGTGACATCATTGGTCATTTGTAAAACTAATCAGGTGAACTGAATGAGAGACTCAGCTGTATCTGTTCAGGTCACACAGGCTTGTGATTATGTGGGATACTATAGAGACTTGGCCTGTAAAAAGCAAGTCTTTCCATTATTCTTTCTGAGGGATCCAAAGAGAGCGGGCCAGCTGGAACTTCTTGGTATGAATCCATCAACTGATTGACAGCACCTACATATTCTTGCCCCAAATATATTGTATGAACAGCATATTACAGTCTGGGCCGTCTCAGAAAATCTATACTCATTTCTTGATTCCAAATGTGAAGGTCCCCCTTAAACCCTGCAGACTCCTGGAAGGATTTACAGGGAAAATATAACAAGACTGATTTTCTAACACGTGTTGGACACACAGCTCACATAAACCTCTGCGCAGCCTCTTGTAGATTTATCGAGGTGGTGCGAGAGGATTCTGCCTGCCGACCACTCAGTATGACTCTCCTGTTTCTGAGTTATGTCAGGTACACGGGAATCACTCCCAGCCTCTCTCTGGGGACTTAGCTGTTGCCTTTAAATCCTCAATTTGACACTTCTCTGCATGGTTATTAGGGCTTTTAAGAAATGTATCAGGACTCTCAGCTAGCCTAGGGAAAGTGATTTTTCCAGAGACCATCTCCTAAGCAGGACAGCAGTAGTGTGGTGTTTGGTAGCCTGTGTTTGGGGAACATTTTATGAAATGTTGTTTTTTCAGAAATGAGGGGTCGGGGGAAGACTTTGACAACTTATTTGTAAGGTTTTAACAGAGCCTTTTGTGGGGCTGTTTTAAAAATTGGCTTGTTGGATGACGTTTTCTTCTGGTTTTCCTTTCTCTATCTGTTGGCTTGGTGGTAATCTCTTTCATCCTCCTCATGTCCTCTGCATGTTCTGTAGGTGAGCCATGTTGGCTGTAGACTATTTGGGTACAGTGGCTGGACATTGATGGTGGCTCATATCCATCTGTTGCATTTATTTTTCCTGGGAGATGCAATCCAACCTCCAGTCACCCCAGACAGGTATCATTGGTACTATTTTACCAAAGTCCAACTTGATGAGAAAAATGAGTTTATTTGGCTTCTTTATAGAGTGCAAGCAAAGAGTTGTTGACAGGAACATGGTTGGAGCCCCCAAAGAGCTCTATCATAGCCAAGTCCTACTCCATCATGGATGGCAACCTCACAGAAGCTGCATCATGGAGTCCCACTTGTAATTAACCTTTTACTTCTTACATATTGTAGTACTTCCCAAGATCACTTGCAGCGGAAGAAATGATTAATAGCTGAAATCCCAGGAAAAGTTCTCGCAAACCTCCCTTGCAGATATCAATAGCCCCATTGCCATTACCATAGACCTGGCTACCATTGTATTGTTCTGCTCTAGTTGCCATGGTGACAGTGACTGGTGAAGCGCTGCACAACACCATCTAGACTACACTATTCTCCTGCCTCTGTGCTATCACCACCGAGAGCCAAAAGGCCAACTCACCTCCACCTCCTGGCTTTACTTGGGCCCCGAGCCTCAGCCAATGCTGACAATCTCTTCAATCTGTTAACAGATTCTCTGTACTACTTCTGATCATCCTCAAGTGTAACAACTTCTCTCCATCAGAAACAGGATATCATAGTGGTTCAAAGCACTTGTTCTGAGTTACTATTTCTTCATATGTGAATTCTAGTGACCCCGTTAGCCTTACCTGTCAACTTGGCATATTTGAGACTTAGTTTGAAGAATTGCCCAGATCAGGTGGGTCTATGGGAATGTCTGTTGGAGGCTGTTTTGATTGTTAATTGATGCAAGAGGGCCTGGCAACCCACTGTGTGTAGTACTATTCCTTTGGCCGGTGGTCTTGGAGTATGTAAAAAAAACCTAGCTAAGCATAAGGTGGGGGAGGGGTAACAGGGTCTCTCTATAGTTTCTGCTTCTTGTTCCTGCCTTAAGTTCCTTCTGTGAGTTCCCTCGGTGATGAGCTATGAACCTGAAGTGTAAGTTCAGGTTCTTTTCCTCCCCAGACCTCCTTTTAGCCAGAGTATTTTATCACAGTAACAGATGAATTTCTTTGATTATCTAATATTTATCAGATAGTTACAGAAAGCTCACACAACCTGTACTGCCTTAATAAACTTAGACAGGTCATGAACATCTGAACCTCAGTTTGGTTCTTTTTTGTTTTGTCTGAACTCAAGGATAATGAATACTACAGAATAGTGCTATTTAAGCACAAAAAGATAGTTCTGTATCTAGCAGGGAATGTATATGTCCCATAAAAGTCCTGGTCATATCAGCTAACCTCTTCTGAGCACCTTTTTTTTGTCATATTAAAAAGATCTCCCACTCCTTTTACATACCAATCTCAGATCCCCCTCTCCTCCCTCCTCCCGCCCCACCAGCTCCCCCCCTCAACCCACCCCTACTCCCACCTCCTCCAATACAAGGTCTCCCATGGTGAGTCCCCAGAGTCTGGCACTCTCAGCCAAGGCAGGACAAGACCCTCCTCCCTGTGCCAAGACTGCACCAAGTGTCCCACCACAGGCACTGGGCTCCAAAAAGTCAGGCCCTGCACCAGGGACAGATCCCGATCCCACTGCCTGGGGACCCTCAGACATTTCAAGCCAAACAACTGTCTCAAGCCTCCAGAGGGCCCAGTTCAGCACCATGGGGGGCTCCACAGATATTGGTCCACAGTTCATGCATTTCCACCAGTTTGGCTGGCTTCATGATCTCAATGTCCCTTGTTCATAGAACCTCTCCTTTCTCCCATCAGTTGAACTCCTGGAACTCTGCCTGGCGCCCGGCCGTGAATCTCCACATCTGCTTCCATCTATCTCTGGATGAGGGCCCATGGGGGCTTCTCAGCCATGGGTCCATAGTTCATGCATCTCCACTAGTTTGGCTGGCCATCTTTGCACACCCTCCCATCATGATCTCGTAGTCCCTTGCTCATAGAGGGCCCCCTTTCTCTCATCGATTGGGCTCCTGGAGATCCGCCTGGTGCCCACATCTGTCTCCATCAGTCACTGGATGAGGGCTCCATCTGAGCACCTTCTTAAATTGCCTTTCTTGATTTCTGTTTTAATTGCCTTTCTTGATTTCTGTTTTTCCTGGTCCAATCCATCCATTATCCACAACGCAGTGGGCAGAGCTTCCTAAAGTGCAGTCACAATCCTCTGCTGATTCCAATTTGCCATCTATGATTCTCAAAACAAAGGCCAGCTCTTTCCAGGAGAGTAAGAAAGCTGTTTGGGCTTGAATGGCTCCCATAGGCTCATATATTTTAATGTTTGGTCCACAGTTGGTGGAACTGTTTGGGATCAGGAAGTGTGGCCTTGTTGGAGTAGGTGTGTCATTGGGGGTGAACTTTAAAGTTTCAAAAGCCCAGGTCATTTACAGTTGGCTCTTTCCCTGCCTTGTGATTGTTGTCTTAACATGTAAGCTCTCAGCTACTGATTCAGCACCATGCCGACCTGCCTGTTACCATGCTTTCTGTCATGATGGTCATGGATTCACCCTCGGAAACAGTAAGCAAATCCCCCAGTTAAATGCTTTCTTTCATAAGTTGCCTTGGTCATGGTGTCTCTTCACAGCAGTGGGAAAGTAACTAAGGCAGAAGCCATTATTCTTTATCTTGCCAATCAGATTGCAAATTAGTATGTCTCAGAGGGAACAAATTTGACAAAATCAACCGATATGCTAAATACTAGTAAGTTCCTTGGGATTTAACATGTGTGCCTGTTTGAAATGCCATGGACACAAGTTTATCCTTTGTGAAGTAACTAGTAAGAAAAAAAGATTGTCCATCAGGAGGGGACCAGAGAAACAACCCTGGTATATATGTGGCTCAGCATTCAAAATACAGAGTCAAATCACNGGTGCAGAATCATGCAACACACCTGTTATTCTTATCCTCACAGGAAAAGAATGCTCCTAGACACTAGTACTTCTGAGATACAAATTGATTATCTCTGGGAAGATGGGTAAAATGACCTCCTCCCAAGAGGAAATAGGGACAGAAGGAAGAATTTTAAATTGTAGAAATCTCTTGCACATGTTTTATGCACATGTGTTTAAAGGATAAATTACTAAAAGAAGCAGTATCATCCTGGAGGATGCCCTCTGCTTCTTAAGATGTGCCTCCTGTCTTTGCTTCTCAAACTTCCTTAAGCTTGGTGACCCATGAAGCTACTTTTTTCTCTTATGGGCTCCTGCTGGGGACATTTGCTTCATTTTTCTCATCCTTTTGCCCAAAAGATACTTGTGGTGCTTTTACATTTCCTGAGTTACTTCCCAAATTCTTTTTTAGGTTTCTAAGCCTAAGTCATTTTTTTTAATTAAGACTTTTCCTATAATAGTTTATATTTGTTATCAAATATATACAAAGTCAGAAGGATAATTACGACATTCTAAAACATGTCCTAAAAATGACTTGACTTTCACTTTAAATCTAATATTTTTCCTTTCTTTAAATTGAGAATTTCATTGTTGTATAGGATGTGTTTTTATGGGTTCACCACCCCCATCTCCTCTACTCTAATTCCTTTCCTATCCCTAACACTATGATTCCCGTGCAATTTCATGTGTTCTTTTTAAACTAAGAGTCCACTTAGTGCTGCCAGTATGTGCATGGGTGTAGGGTGAGCTACTGGAGCATGAGTAGCCTCTCAGGAGCCACATACCTGAAGAAAGCTGATTCTCCCCTTCCCAGCAGCCCTCAGTTATTCATAGCTCTTCACCTAGGGGCAGGGTTCCCGACTGCCTTCCCTGTGGCATGCTGGGACTTTTGTCTGGCCTGATCTTGTAAAGGTCTTGTGTACACAGTAACAATCACTGTCAGTCTGTGTGTGCATATGCCCATTGGCAGAACTATGTCAGAAAAGACTGCCTTGCCCTAGTCATCCACTACCTCTGGCTCTTCCCATCTTTCTTCTCCCTCTTTTGACATGATCCCTGAGCCTTGGTAGTGTGTAACAGAGTCTCATATAGCCCTTGTTGACCTAAAATTGGCTGTATAGCCAAGGATGACTTTGAACTCTGCTCCTGTTCTGATCCTTCTGCCTCTACCTCCCAAGTACAGGAATTGGAGGTGTGTATCCCACACCTTGTTTATCTGGTGTTGGGCATGCTGGGCCAAGCAGTCTCTAACACAGCCCTAACCACTTTTTGTAAACACCCTTGTGGCAGTGAGCCGTTACTCTTTGCATCCATGGGCCGCTGTAACAGGATTCTCTAGAGTCTGTGTTAGAGAAGAGGTGAAGGGTCCAAGGCTGGCGTGCTTCCTCAGCACCTGAGTGTTCACTGTGGGGCAGGGGCAGTTGTTTTTTTTTTTT
>LZPO01008069.1:153497-164365 GCA_001675575.1 Neotoma lepida
TGTTGTTATTTGACTGATTGCCTTCTGGTACTTTCTAACCTGGAAATGAGGATGAAGGGGATGTCAGCAACCAGGCTCTTGTCTTCAGTGTACGGACCATCAAACAATCACCCTCCTGCTGTGGCTTTGCATTTGATGGAGCCCAGCTGGGTTAAACTTTCACTTTCCACGTCAGCATTTCTCTAAACCTCAAGTAAATAGAGGAGTCATTCAAAAGAGCAGGGATCAGGGCTGGAGAGATGACTCCGTGGTTAAGAGCACTGGCTGCTCTTGCAGAGGACCTGGGTTTGATTCCCAGCATCTACATGACAGCTCACAAACATCTGTAACTTCAGTTCCAGGAGATCCAACACCCTTTTCTGGCCTCTGTGAGGACTGAATACATGTGGTAAATATATATACAGACAAATACTCATATCCATAAAATAAAACAAATGAACCTTTTTAAAAAAAAATCAGGGATCAAGGACCATACATAAATAGTAGCACAAGATTTGTTCTCAGCTTCAATAGAAAAGATATAACTGTTCATTTAAGGAGGCATAATCAGAACGTCTANAGTCTGAAACTGGTGTGCATGTGCAATAATTTAAAATTCCAAGCCCAAGTCGAGTTTTCATGAGAATTATTGTAGTATTTCTTAACAGACATCAGCATGCCACCATATCTATTTAATTTACTTACTTTTAATTTATCAGAAAAAAAAAAAACTGCCAAGAGCATCTTTCCAATGAGATCTTACATTATCTGGCCAACACTGTCAGAAACTGTCTCTACTTCCTGCCGTATCTGGCACTATTTATAAGAAAAGGGAAAAGTTACAGTGGCTTCAGGCAGGGTTTTATTTGGTCACCAAATGCCTATGCACACTGTTAAAGTAAGAGGGGCTGCTAGGTGTCTCCCAGAGTTCTGAAGTCTCAAATGAAGATCCAGTTGATAGAACCACTTAAAACACCCTGCCCCGCTGTCATATAGTTTATGTATCACTGTAGTGACACTGTAGTGTCAAGCAAAATGGGATTAAAATGTCTCAATCTGAATGCTAGACATCACATGGGTAAACAGCACACATTTCTAGACAATCACAGATAGAAAATGGTAATAATGCTTGACCTACTCAGGCCTGTCACTTTCTAGTCATTGTTCTAAGCAAGTCTCTTNTTTTATCTGAATTACTCACTGAGCACAGTTCTCTTCTGATTGGGCACTGTCCTTATCATTGTGTTGTAAATCATGGTCACCAGTTTATAGGTAAGCCAGGATGTTGCTGGTTTGGGTGTTTTAATAACATGGTCCATGGCCATTAATTAGTATTTGTCTCTCATTGGAAAAAAGCTTTTTTTTTTTTTCTTAGCAGATGGAAACTAAATAATTATCTTGATGTTTGCTACAGGAAACATACATACTCAAACCAGACTGTCNGAAAAGGAAAGCAGTCTGTATAACTCTTTAAATGCTGAATCATACTGTATCATTCAATTAAACCATCACTCTTAAAAGTCGAATCCCTGCATTACCAAGCACAATCCTCACCAAACAGGCAGACACAATCACCGGCTTTAAGGATTACAAGTCGCATGATAAAGGATAATGAGCTAAAATTAAGCACAGCACTGCAGAACGCCAGGCCCGGCATGCTCAGTGTAAGTCAGCCATCTATTAGACCTAATATGAGATCAAGGAGCTGGGTAGCATGCAATTACGCCACTTTTCATTAAGGAGCAGTACAGTGCTGGTTCTCAGGGAGGGTCTTCCTTCTGCTTACATCTGTTTAATTGGTTTGGGGATGGCTTGAATGTCTTCGAGTGTCTTTGAAGACAATCGCAGCTGTTCCTCAAAGCTCCAGGCCAGCATCACAGTCACCATAAGGCATGAGCAATACCTAAATCCTCCCTTTTGATGAGGCTCAGCCTCTGCAGGCTTGTAAGCATTAAATAAGCTCAGCCACTGCTTCTGTAGGCTTGCTGTTGTTTAAGATTACTGCTTAATGTTATTAGCTTCAGTGCCATTAAGTGATCTAAATTCAGTGACTGGAGAGATGGCTCAGTGGTTAAGAGGCCTTGCAGAGAGGACCAGAGTTCAGATCCCAGAACTCAGGTAACCTGATACTCGATGAATGCCTGTAACTCCGGCCCTGAGGTATATGGAGTAGGTAGGCTCACTGGGGCTTGCTGGCTTCTAGCTTAACCTAGATAAACATGAGCCTTAGACTCAGGGAGAGACCCTGCCTCAAAGAATATGCAGAGTGATAAAGGAAGATAAGTGGTGCCCTCTTGGAGCTTCCATGCATGCATGTGGGCATGCATCTCTCTCTCTCTCTCTCACACACACACACACACATACCTTCAAATAATAAATAATTATGAATCAAAATATTTCAATTCCCTCTGCCATGTGACTGGCCAATGTTCAACTACATTTCCCAAATATAGAACCAATATGACTTATCTTTTCAGGCATTCATTCATCTGGTTATTCTTTTGATAAATACAGATCCAGTTTGTTTTTCCCCAAGCTCTATGGTTGGCATGGGAGGGCAAATGTAAAGGCTTTGTGTCTTCAGATATAAGCAGCCAGCTGGTCAATTGTGGTGTGGCCATTCAACTAGCCCTTTGGACCTCACTGTTGAGAGCAAATGAAATTAGTTGGTGTTTTCCTTTTCTTTCTTTGGTATTGATTATAACTTTCATTAAATGTATTCTTAGGTGGTTTCATCCTCACATGTAGGACATTCTGGTTACTCTCACCCCTGCCCTTTCCTCCCCCTCCCTGCTATCACTGTTAAAACCACTTGTCCGACTTCCCAACAGGTCTTTCCCACATCTTGCCCTTTTGTTTTGACTTTGACAAAAGCCATTTGTGTGATTTGGAGNGATCCACTGGAGCCTGGTGGACTCCCTCTTGTGTACTCAACTGAAGATAGTGACTGACCTTCCCTCAGAATCAACTAATAGCCTGGCAGGAAAGGCTAGGGCTCTGTGAATTCTTTCCCAGTTCATGATTGACAAATGACAGGTCTGGCCTTATGCATTCCCAACACAGGCAAGCTCGACTGCTTTGAGTTCATGATTACAATGGCCCTGGCATACCTAGAACTTAGCATTCTGCATGGCTTCTATCTTCTGGTGTGTGTGTGTGTGTGTGTGTGTGTGTGTGTGTGTGTGTGTCCTCTTTTCCTCTTCTATGCTGTTCCCTGTGCCTTAGAGGGAATGTCTCATTTAGGAGTGACCCTTCAACCATCACTTATTCTTAACACTTAGTATAGCATGAAAAATCTGTGTCCACGCCTTCCTTCTTTCTTCCTAGTCCAGTGATCCACTATTCTAACTTGAGAACACTCCATTGAAAATTTGTTGAAATTAATAATGTCATAGTATTTAAAGAGCAAAAGTGGACCTGCGTAGATGGTTCCATAGCAAAGTGTTTTCCATTCACGCATGAAGACCTGAGTTAGAGCCCCAGCCTCCAGCATGTAAAAGCCAGATGCTGTGGCATGTACTTGTAATCCCAGCACCGGGAAAGTAGAGACAAGAAGGTCCCTGAAACTCACTGGCTAGCCAGCCTAGCTGAAGTACCAACCCCTGTCATCCACACACATGTATGTGCACCCTCACACACATTTTCACACATACAAACTAAATACACACACATACAATAAGTAAAGATTAATGGCCAAATTGTAGTCTGTCCTCTGCGCCCTTCTCTGTTCCCTGTCCAAATGGATATGTGCCCCTGATTTGCCCCGGTCANAAAGCACATACAGTGAATCCTGAGCTGCTCTGCCCAGTCAAGCAAGTTTCCTGGCCCCAGCTGTGTCTCAGGATGTGTTCTGAAGGTGTCTGCTCCTCTGTCTGTGAACTNTCTTCCAGCTCAGGTTCATCAAGGACTGCCACTTTAAAAACACACGCGGGCAGGCATCCTAGGATATGCCATTATAAGCTGCTGCCAGGGGATCTTCTAAGAGATAAATGGAATCTCTGTGAAGTAAATTAGTGTGAACCAGTCAATCTGTGTGTCAGCCGTGAGCCACTTCCATGGATAACTGCTTGGCTGAGTGGAGGCCAGGGCCTGGTGCCATGTGTGGGTCAGAATCTCAGATACAGTTTCACAGGATAAGGGGATTTGGAGCGATGTTTAGTCTTGGGAGAAAGCCAATTTGATCTGTGCTTTAGATTGGTCAATGAAATAGACTTCTAAGGCATTTTTGTTTCATCCCTCATCTAACTGGACTGTGTGATGCTGAGTTAGACAACTTCCTTACTGTGGGAAGTAGCAGGGATACTTGGGAAATGGCTGCCTCCTCCCAAAGAGCTGCTCCTCTTCGGGCTCCCACTATGCTGGGCTTGGGCTGAGCCTCCTTGTTAAAAATCTTTAGGGTCTCCAAAAACAAACACAAATAATTAAACAAACAACCAAAAACATACTTTGGCAAAAAGAACTTAATCTAAATCTTCTCTCTCTGAGGAACAAATGTGTGATCTTTAATTGATGAAGAATAGGAGGTCCTATGCAGAGGCAGATGGCCATGCTCCCTTGAAGATGCCCAACAGGGGAAATAAATTTAGGTTATTAGAGATTGGAAAAAAACCCTATCCCAACCTTTAGTGAGGAAGCCTTTAAAAATAACTTAACTGTGGCTGGAGAGATGGCACATTAATTAAGAGCAGTTATTCCTCATGTACAGGACCTGGGTTCTATTCCAGCACTCACGTGGTGACTCACAACTACCTGTAATTACAACTTCAGAAGATCTGATGCCCTCTTCTGGCCCCTGAGGAAAACTTCATGCTCATGATTCACAAAAATACATGCAGACTAAATANATGTATGCATAGAATAAAATAAANCTTAAAAATAACTGTACTATGGAAAGAATTTAGAGACCAAACCCCATTCAAGTCCCTGGAGCCATCCTAATTAACGTTTCATATAACTAAATTGTGACTATCAATGGTACTTTTATGCAAAACCCATGTTTCCTTAATTGCATATTCCTTTGGAGATTGTAGCTTGCTCTTACATTAAGAGCACAAGGATTCATTTTATCTTGTTAAATTATGCCAAATTATCTTCATTCATTTTTCCTTTTATTACATTCATAAAATTTTTATCATCTTCCTTCTGTAGAATGAAATATCAGTGAGATGATTGAACTTAGCATAGAAATGTTAAAAGAGGGTGAATAGAAACTTCGGTCTTGTGTTTGAGAGAAATTTCTAAGAACCCTTCTTAGCTGTGGGGAAGGTTTTAGTTTTGAAGAAAGAAAAATAAAGTCTTCTCAGAACAGGAACTTACACAAAATAATAATCACATATTAAGTGAGCTTATTTTCTATCTTTGGTTACCTTTTTAGATTCTTTAACACCTACATTGCTTTGGAAAATATTACATGAAGGTACTGCCACTATGGGGGTCCATGGAGGCAGTTTGATATATAAGAAGCATTCAGTGCATAAGGATTGCATCTATGGGTGTTAGTCAACATGAATCATAGCAAAGATCAAACCAAACCCTTTGACATTCAAGTGACCCTTTCCTTGAAATAATGAAATAAAAATGGGATGTCCTGTGGGACCAAAATTTGCTTTATGATTGTACATTATGTTCAGAAAAGTGAAATCCCAGGGGTCAGTTCAATTTTATGATTTATGAGGGTCAGGAAAAGAGAATGGCTATCCATGAATGTTCTCTTGGATGTGATTTCTGCAATGATAGTGTGAATTTTTTCTTGAGAGACATGAATAAATGTGTATTCATCCCAGATCGGGCACAGACCAAAGTGGTGATTCCACCAAAGTCCAAACTGGCAAATNAGTGAGTGAATAGGACTTTCAGAGCATTGGTTGGGGGTTGCTTAGAGGTATGGGGGTGACCCCTAAAGAGCCACATCACTGAAAAGGTCTCATCACAACATGGATAGCCCAGGTCTTCATTGTCACACAGCTGGAGTGATTGCCTCAGTTAACCTTCAACATCCTATATTCTCTGGCACCTCCTAAGAACACATGCATCGGGTACATACAGTTGGGAGGGAGGTATACAAGGGGGGTGCTGGAGTCTCAGGTGAGGATCCTGTGACCCTCCCCACCTTCTTCTATGAGGGGATGTTAAGAGGCCCAATCTTGCAGGTCTTTTGCAGTAGTCAGAGCTGCTCTGATGAAGATGATAATGGCTGTTAGGCTTAGGGGACAGAATTCCCNCAACAACTTTTATTTTCATTCTTTTGAAGGTTATGAGGGAACTTTTCTTTTAATAAGTGATCTTTGGCTTAGAAGTTTTTCTTAGTATGGAGCACCCAGGCTCTACATAAAGATCCAATCTGAGAAAGTAGATTTTCCCCACCACTACTGCCTACAATTACAGTGTCCCAGGAGAGCTAAGCTCATTACGTTTGGTACCAGCATCCTCTCTCTCTCTGAATTTCCAACTGACTGAGACAAGCTCAGGCTGTCAGAAACTGACATATGGGTCATGCCTCTGATTTTTCTAGCCCAGCCTTCTGATTGCAGCACTGGAGACTGTTATAGGGGGAAGCAGCCTCACAAGTCAAGATGTGTCTAAAATACCTGGATGTCCTGATAGTGTACCAGAGTGTGGACAAAGAATCATCATAGAAGTGTAATTTAAGTCAGAAAAAGACAGAGGAGGGGAGAGGTATATTCATTGGTGGGTTAATGAAGATTCCATAAAAAGGTAGGATTTGAGCTAGATCTTCAACAAAGACTGATATTTTAGTAAACAAAGAAGTGGAGTGACATCTTTCCCTGAGGAACTGGACAAAGGCAATGGTGTAGAAAATAATTGTCATATCCAAGGGACAATGTGTGATTTCATAATGTTGAAATCTCTTCAGAACCCAGCCAATATTACTTGAAACAGCACTAGGACGGTTCATAAAATTCATGGCTCTAGAATCTCCCATTGTGGACTGAATGGAGGTCATTGTAGGAGATCATATTCTACATGGGAGCTGTAAGATCAGACCTTGGGTTTGAGATGCAGCGTTTCTCAGCTTAAAGAACAACTGAAGAGAGAGATCCAGGTGGGTGGTCACAATTGCTGTCCCAGAAGGGAATGCAGAAGGAGAGTGTGGTCATGGCAATTAGAAACTGGAGACAAGAAAATGACTGTTGGAACTATTTAAAACATTGTTTGCTTACAATCCTCAGATTGGCTCCCAGACTTTGGTCTTGACATCTTTAGATATTCTCNTTGTGATGAACTCTTCTCCTCTTCCTTCCTTCCAGATCATTCACTCCTTTATGTCCTAATAGACAACAAGGACGCACACAGTGCGTCAGAGCAAAGCCTCCTGTGTGCCCACTTGGCTCTTCTCCCTTGCTTCTCCCGTGCTGGGCTTANTGTGTTGCTCATCCTTGCCCTGGANCCCCAACCTGATTTCAGTCATTCACCTGCATCTTTTCCCTATGAAGCAATGGCTCTAAGTCCTATCAAATGATAGCTCAGTAGCCTGTTTCTTTAACAAATACTTAAGATTTGTTTCCCTTGTACGCTTTCCACAATGTAACTTTGTCAAAATGTGTGCACAGAATGTCTTCTCACTGGTTCTGTCTCATGGTGGTTTCTATAATTAATTGATTCAGTCTAACATTTCACAACTTGGGAACCCTTTATGTCCATACATTCTTCCAAACAAGGTTTTAAAACATAGAAAGGGTTTTTTTTTTTACCATAAGCTAGGGAATTGTTTATCTGGAAGCATCTGTACATCTCTTGCCCTTTACTTACTGTTTCTTTGTTCTCAGACTAAGATAACATCTCTTTTGTGTTGAGCCTGGCTCCTGATACATCTTCCTAGATTATAGGGAGCAGTTTCTCTTCATTCATATACAGGCTTACTCTNAAATTCTTCTTCTTGGGTTATGTTTATCTTANTTTTTATTATAGATTATCTTGCATCAAATTGAGATTCTCAGACGTGTATGGTGGTGNACATCTGTAAGCCTAACATTTGGGAGGACAAAGCAGGAGAATTATGAGTTCAAGGCCAATATGTGCTAAATAAAGAGATGTTATCTCAAAAGTGATAAGTATATAAAGGACACTCTCTGCCACTTATAAAGACTTTTTATGTTCTGGGGGTAACCAATCTTGAGAGCACCATTCAAATATTTCTGAGTATGATACACCAACCAACTGTTTTCAGATTTGAGAAGCCATCTTTCTCCTATTTATCTTTCAAAAAATACTTGAACATTTTAAAACACATGGCTATATTTCATATGTGTAACCATAAAAATGGATACCAGCCACCACCTATACTTCTCACATCTAGTATGAATGCCTGTGTAGGATGCAGGACAGGGGAGAGTGATGCTCATTCCGGGTTAGATTGTAATGTAGTTGCAAAGTGGGTTGTTAGCATCCAAGCATGTCTCCCATTCCATTTTAGTAAGACTTCCCACTTTGGTATCAAGCAAAACTATCACTTTCAGAGCATTAAGACTAATGATTCAAAATATTCTAACTTAGACCTCTCCTTCCTTCTTTCCCTTTCTTCCGTTTTTCCCCTTTCTTCCTTTTTTTNCCCTCCCTTCTGTTGACAAGGGAAAACAAAGTATGGACTAGGTAACATGATTTGCTTATTTTCCAGTTCTTATCTAGGGGACAGTACCATCTGATATGACTAACCATCTGGAACAAATGTCTCCTGAGACACAGACCAATATCAGCTGAGGGGTTGACTGCTCTGCAGCCACTCTCCCCACACTAATGGTTCTTCCTTAGCTTCAGCCTGGGGAAAGTTTGCACGACTTATGGATTCCAGAGCTCATGTAATTCTGCAGTTGCTTCTTCTCCCAGTGATCAAGAGGGGGCTCTTTCTGGTACTTTCTCTTATGGAGAACTGCAGATTTTGTTGTAGTTTAAATTGCCCTCTGTAGCCCTTATCAAGTTCATACATAAATCATGCTTATCTCTGGTCTCAAATGCAAGCTTGGTATTTTTTTGATTGAAAGGTCTGCTTTGTTTTTCTGACCTTCTCCTACATTTTTCAAAAACAAGCTGTGAAGATTCCTATAAGTTCTTCCCAGGGTCCCTCTTTCTTCAAGTTGCCAATGTGTGAAGACCTATTTTCTCCTTTGGAATCTATTCTTGCTTTCCAGTTCAGATTTTTTTTTTATGGTTCTGAACAGTGAGGAAAGGTAATGCACTTCTATATTTACCAGAGAATTTGGTCCTTATGAAAAAAATGACTTTTGACAAACTTAAATTACATGAAGAGTGCAAGAGCTAATCTCTGTATGCTCCTGAAAACTTCTCACCATCTATCTGTGCATCCTTTTAGTCTGAAGGAATCTTCTTAGATGTTCTTAGGTCTTTTTTTTTCTTAAGTCATTATCTTATTGTGTAGGAAGATGGGATTAAGCCAGATAATTTAACCAGATTATGGTTTATGTGTGTGCAAATGTGTATGTGTGGGTCAGTGCATGTGTGTGTATGTGTGTGCACATATGCCATACATGTTCATGTGAAGTCTACAGGACAACCTTAGGTGTCATCCTCAGGAACACTGCTTGCTTTCTTTGACACCTTCTCCCAACTTTGAGACACAATCTGCCATTGCCTAGAATTAAACCAGATTGCTGGCTAAGCTTCAGGGAACCCTCCAGCTCTGTTTCTCCAGTGCTTGGATTACAAGCACCACAGCGCTTGTCCTTCTATGTGAGTTAGAATCAAACTTGGGTTCTCATGCTCATAAGTCAGCATCTTACCGACCGAGTTAGCTCCCAGTCTTAGTCTTTCTTGCTCCCTCCATGCCTGGAGGATGGAAGCTACAAAGGACCCAGCTTCCTTGCTTGGGTTAGAAAACCCTCAGAGAGGTCTTGAAGATTTTCAAGGCCACTCTCTTGGCCACTTACTTTCTTCGTATCCTGTTCAGAGATGCTCTGATAGAGTGGGTTGGCTGATTTTGAGAATTCTTGAACTTCAGAGTTGTACTGCAGCAGAGGGGCTTCCCGGTCCAACTCCTCCATTCTATGTAGAAAAGAACTTGAGGCAGGAAAATAAAGTCCCATACTCAAGGTCACACTAAAGAGAGTGAAGATGACAATGGACACTAGACTTCAGACTTAGGAGAGACAAATACACANCTGCCCTGTTGCTACACACTACATCCTTGAGAAGGCATGAAATTCTTTCCAGTAGTGAAATACTCTATATTCTTTTATCTTGCAATGAATACATATAATTTGGACACTAGCTAATGAAGATTAATATTTTCTGTTTAAAAATTTGCAAATAAAGTATTTTAATACAAAGTGCTACTGTCATCAGTAATAAATTATTGGAGATGTTTGGGTAAATTTGAGCTGTAACACNAAACAGAGCCTTGACATTTTCTCCTTAAACTACAATTACATTTGGTAATTGTTTCGATCTTAGTAATTATTGTTAGTACTTTACCTAGATTATATGATCTGTACTCTATTATTATTATTTTGTATGTGTGTGTGTGTGTGTGTGTGTGTGTGTGTCACATGTATGCAAGTACCTACAGAAGCCAGAAGAGGGTGTCAGATCCCCAGGAGCTGGAGTTATAGGTGGTTATGAGCCACCCAAAAAAGTAGGTGCTAGAAACTGAACTTTGGTTCTCTGGAAGAGCAGCAAGTACTCTTAACCACGAAGCCACCTCACCAGCCTCCAAGATCATTATTGATAAGCACTTTGTGCCTTGTGGCAGGTTAGAGGTATAGTACTTGCTGGTTGCCAGTCTAACCAAAGTAGCTCATTGCTCAGCTATCCTGAGTAACAGAGGAACTTGTGTTTCTGTGAGGAATGGAATCATGTTTAAAGAGATTTAGTAAATAATTGATATCTCTTCCTGATTCATACTAGTCTGCCCTCCA
>LZPO01008069.1:165665-182892 GCA_001675575.1 Neotoma lepida
GGGAATGGCATGCATGAAAGTGCAGTGCTCAAGGGGGTCAAAAGAAGGAGACAGATTTTCAGGACCTAGAGTCACAGGCAGTTGTGAACTGCCTGACTTAGATGCTGGGAACCAAACATAGGTCCTTACAAGAGCAGTGCACAGTCTCAACCAATGAGTCATCTCTCCAGCCCTGGGATCTCTTTTTAAATCATTCCTAATTCATTATATTAGAATCATTATTGGTGCNTATTTTATTCACTCCATAAATGACATTTTTTATTAAAGCACACAACAAGAAAAGATAATTAGAAATAGTTGACTATACAGTATTAAGTTTAAAGTTAGATAATTCCCAATATTTTAGAATATGGAAAATATTTTAGACATAGTCTTCATAGAACCATTGATTTGCAAGTGGGAAGAAGAACAGCTTCATTGATAGACCCAAACTGAAAAGGTTGATGTGAGGGGTGTTGGACACAAGCATCCTCCTCTGAGACTTTATGCACATGTGATTACTCCACTAGGCATGGGGAGGGGCTATCTCTTCTGAAAACATCCTTTATTATGCATTTTACCTATGGCAGAAGGTCATGGGTTCTCACCAAGCACTCTGCTTGGTCAGTGGTAGCTTAGCTGAGACAATCTTGTCCTGTTTGTGGAGTGAATGGAGATTTTTATTAGTGCTGTCTATTCTCTCCTCCAGGATGGGAGTGTATCTCCTGAGTCTGTTCTAGCTAGGACTGGTATGAATGTTTGGTGTTCTTCCCTGGGGCTCATGTGTTTGAACATTGGTACCCAGCATGTCAGAAGCTATGGAATCTTTGTTACATGGGGTTAATCTGGCAGAGATGAGTCCCCAGGAATGGGCCTTTGAGGGCTTTTCCTACCTCTAGTTTTGATCTAGTTTTCTTGGCTTCCTATCTGCCAGCAGGACATGCAGAGAACCAGCCGTACACCCTGGGCACCCTTGAGTTCCCCTGCCTCACCTTCCTCAGGACTGAGATGCCCTGAGATCATGAGCTAAAATAAAACTCTCCTCTTTTAAGTATTTCTATATTTGGTCACAGTGATGAGAAAGGCAAGCAATATTCTAGGTCTAGCTGCCTTTGACATTAAATGCCATCATTCTACAAATGGCAAAAAAAGGAGGAGGGCAAGAAGTTTCTAGAAAATAACAGAAGCCAGAGTAGAGAANAGAGGCGTGTAGGGGATGCCACTTGGAATTATGTGGCCATGTCACCACATAATTTAAATGATAAGTCCTCCCATAGAGTCTTCCTCATAAAATATTTGGGATATAGTTTTAAACTACTGGTTTTGAGGACTGGAGGGATGGCTTAGTCTATACAGTGCTTGCTGTGCAAGTATGAGGACCAAAATTCAATGTGCAGCACCCATGTAAAAGCTGGAGATGGCTCAAAAGATGATAAGGTGGTGAGCGTTGAGGAAGACCTGATACCAACCTCTAGTTGATATGTGTGTGTGCATGTATGTGAATACGAACCTGCATAACACACCACACACACACACACACACACATGGGATAGGGAGAGGAGAGAGAGAGAGAGAGAGAGAGAGAGAGAGAGAGAGAGAGAGAGAGAGAGACTGAGACTGAGACTGATTGACTTTCTATTGTCTTTGCTGGAAACTTTCATTTCTTAGGACCTAGAATTAAACTCATTAGAGGTACCATAGTCCCACACATTCATGTACAGCACAGACTCCTCTATCTACTGACTGGAGATATTGAAAAGATATTCAGAGCATCAGCCTTTTGGCTGTCAATATTTTAAAGTGTGTGGTGAGTAAAATGGAACAGCCTTCCATCTGTCGGTGGCTNGAACGGACTTCCGTCTTTTAACAGAGATCTGCCTAGAAGAGTGTGTCTTTTGGGGACCCAACCCTCCAGACATAGACAGCTTCACAATCCATTCTAGAGGAAATAAACAGCTGATGTTAAGCTGAAGATGAGTCTAGCTACCATTTGCACTGTATTGATGTCAAAAGCATCTCCCTGCCAAGCTCTGAAAAGCACCTTCAAAAACTACCGAAAACACCCAAGAACTTTAGTGATGAGCTACAAATGGACTGTGGTATTGATAAGGAAAAGTCGATATGTATAGTGAAAGGATGGCTACTGTGATAAATGGGTCCTCCATCAGTAAAGATCAAATTATTGACTATCTAGGGCAAGGAAAAAAATCTGTCTATAGCTAACTTCTACAGGTGAGAAGAATTAGCCAACAACAGCAATTCAGAGACAGCTCCAAGAGACAAACAAGGGGAATTCATTAAAAATATCCCAAGTGGACAGTCACATTAGCAAACACGTCTGTGGCATGGGGTATTCAGTAATGCTTTGGCCATACCCATGTCCAGTCCTTTTTCTTCAATATGAATGGTCACCCGTTGGTTATCCCACATTCCCATTCAAGAAGAGTTAGGTCAAACTTCACCTCCTTAGTACTTTACAGAAGAGAACTTCTCTGTCCTCCTAAAAGGCATGTCACCCTTAGACTGTCTCTAGAGATCCTGACTGATTTTGTTAATTGTACACCAACTAGATCATAAGTTGCATGAGGGTACATTGAAAGTACCTCCACTCCTTTGCCCCCTGTGGTCCAGCAAAGAGCTATGCCCATAATAAGCACCGAATCGATGGGTGTTGATTTCACCAGTTTTGAAATGGTTCATTACAGGAACCCCAGTCACTCATCATGTCAGAGTTTAATGAGGAAACACCACAGGAAGCACCCCAAAGGACAATCACAAGGATTAGCCTATCAAACACACAAACAAACAAAAGGTAGATTGGCAGTAATTAATCTCTTGGAAGCCTGCTGCTCTGAGACACAGCACACAGTTCTTCCCACCACAGTCAGTTTAATTGGCTGCTCTGTGAACCACCCAGGAAAGAATGGCGAGTCACGTGCCACTTTCGATAGGAAAATTCACCTGTAAGAAAGAAGATACTTGAATAACTTCCTTATAATAACAACACTCACCCTCACAAGAATCAACTTCTTAGAAATCAGAAGTCAAGGCAACGAGGAGCTCCATGGTACCTGCTAGACTCCGTTCCAGTAAGACCAGGGGCGGTTCCTACTTTCTAGCTTTTTGAAAACATTTGGTGTTATCTTCTCATCCTAGATCTAGGCTATTGCCACTAACAGCTGTAGGCACTTCTTTCTTCTGATGCCACGCTCTCTTCCCTTTGTGGTCTTTAATTAAAAGTAATATGTTTTATTGCTTAAATGTGTTCTTTGACAATTTCACNCATGTATGTAGTATACTGATCTCATCCCCACCCTCTAATCTCCACCCACCTCCGTCCACCTCCCGTCTTCCCTACTAATCTCTTCCTCACACCCATACATTTTTGTTTGGTTTGTGACCCCCTGAGTTTAATTACCCAGGGCCTTTTACGTGGCCATGGATGAGAACTACCCATTGGAGTCTGTTGGGATCACCAGTGGGTACACAACTGAAAACAATGGCTGCCTTTCTCCCAGAGTCTACCAGTAGCCAACAGTTCAGCACTAAGGGGTAGGGACCCACTAGAGCAGCATATTTATGTTGGTTGTTTGGTAAAGATATGTTGGAGGCGTGAATACGTGGATGAATGGCGAAAGGTGTTCAATCATGAGAGGACAATATGTTGGATGAGACAAGCAATGTGTTTGNCCAAATAAATAGAGATGCAACCTCATTGGTGTTCAGCAAAAGATTTATCTATGTGATCTGCTCCTGATTGTAAATATCACCANCACTACTTCAGAGACTTAACAAATAAGATACATGGAGATACGATCCATGTAAAAAGACTGTAAACGTTGACTGGAATAATAACAATATCCTGTAGCTTTGAAGCATTTAGCTATCCCACTTAACTCACAAAAATCTGTGAATTCAAAAATAGTCCATCTGTGTGATTTCAAGTGAGGAAAGTTAAACTGAAGGAAACTACAGCAGTGACAATCACGACACACAGGCATTTCATTGCAGATCACAGACTTGGCCACATGGCATGAAGTGATAGTCTCCTTGTGGATCTAACTGAACACACATCCTTGAGAGCACACATCCTCTTGATTTATGAGACAGCTAGGCTGGCCCCTCTGCTTCAGTAACCGGTCTATTCATTCATTTCAGAAATCCTTGGAGAATCATCCCTGTGGNCCAGGCACTGTTGCAGATAAGATAGAAAATGAAGGAGACAGACTTGGCTTACGCTTTTTTGGTGCTTTCCAGAAATTTTAAAATACTCAAAATGTAAGCTTACGTATTTAAAATAAGAATTCCATCCTTCCCCNGTGTTTGCTTCTAAAGGGAAGGTTTTCAGGAAAGGGGTAAATCCAATGTTTGCCCACTGTTCACAAGACAGCTACTCTCTGTGCTCCAAGAGGGCTGCTGACCCTGTCTGTAGGGAATGTGTGACTAGAATTGTTACCAGCCTCTTTTAAGAGTCACTGCTGGGCCTCAGGTTCTGAGCACACAGAGGAGTGGGGAGCCCAGACTGCTGACACTGCTGATTCCTGTAGGGCTCCAGCAGGACACCTGATGTCACTTACCCAGTGTGTGAAGCTATGTGGTCTCCAGCCCCTATGTGGCTCTTTCAAGTCCTGAAGGAGGTTTAGCAGCAGTGACCCTGAGCCTACAAACATTTCCTATATGAGATATGTAGGTATATTTTCTTCATTGCATTGATTANTTATAAATATGTTTTATCAAGAGCTGAAGACAGTGTTAGANTGTACGATAGAAACATGAGAGGCATAAGATTTTACTGCTCTCAAAAGTGTATCTTTGTAAAACCTGTATATGTGTGTGTATACAGGAGTATATTTACATAGTTAATTATATATATGTGTGTGTGCATTTGAGTTTACATACACACTCAGTAGTATATATATATGTATATATAGACACATGTGTTTATATGAGTACATCTATATATATATTGTCAGTAGTGTCTATATAGATGAGTGTTTGTATATACATGAGTTATGTGTACATTTAAAAGTGTCTATGTGTATATAGATGTATGTTTATATATATGTTATATGTATATTTGATAGTNTATACATCTATGTGTATATATACTATATAGAAATGCTCAATAATGTATACATGCATATATAGACNTGTGTATGTATATGCAATAAGTAGTCTGCACATGCATATATACATATATGTAGTGTATGTANGTATATACATGTGAGTATGTATATGTATATACTCAGTAGTATATGTGTGTATAGATGTATGCATGTATAGAGAGAAATAATGGTGTATGTACATCTTTACATGTCTGAATGAGTATATGCATATATATACTCAATAGTTTGTGTATCTGTATATATACATGTGTGTACCTATACACAGTGATGTGTGTACATGTTTACATGTCTGAATGAGTATTTATATACTCAATAGTATATGTACATATATGTATGTATACATATAAACAATGGTATGTGTAAATATTTGTCTGCCTGAGTATATATATATATATACTTGATAGTATATGTTTATGTGTATATATATGTGTGTGTGTGCATATAGGTACACATATGGGTTGTGATGTGTACACATTTACATGTCTGCATTAATGTATATACTCAATAATGTGTGCATATGTGTATATGTATGCATATATGGAGCCATATATGCACAGTTGTATGTACATGTTTATACTTCACAGAAATGCATATAGCTCAACAATGTGTATACATTTGGCTTCAGATCAGTGGGTGAGACCTGATCTGTGTGATCGGCACTCATTTTGTTCTGTCTACTGAATGCCTTCATGCTGAGCAGGCCTACTTTTCCTGGCAGATATCAGCTAGTGAGGAGATAACATGAAAATGTGTTGCTCGTGGTTGTCATTTGCAGCAAGTGTTTCAGCCTGTGGAAAAGCACAGATATTTGAGTCTGTTTGTTAAAGAGCTGGTGTTGATAACATACTTACAGGAAATGTTGTCGTACCTGGGTGCCAGCTTCTGTTTCTGGTCCCTGCTGCTGCCTAGGAAATGATCTTGTGAAAAGTTGTTGGGTTCCCTTCTGTTCAAAACACTGGCCCTTCTTATCCTCACATTGAACGCCTTCATTCTCTACTTGAAGGTTTCCATTGTGTAAGACTTTTCGTGTGCATGCGTTTGGTGCCCTGGGTTTCAGTGTGCTGAAAAGAGAGCCAAAGTGCAGACAAAGAGTCCATGCCTGTGATTTGAGCTACAGAGGGAGCCACACCATGNGGCAGAGCCGGGCTTTCTAATTGAGTTGGCGGATGTTCTTTGCTCCGTGCCCATGTGCTCTTAATTGACTATATTGTTTTAGATTTATGCATTAAAAATACGATTTCTACTTCGAAAGCATCGCTTTGTCACTTTGTAGCTGTGTAGCTTTTAAGCTGATGCCAGGCGCTTATTTTTCTTCTGAGATAAAGTCACATCTATGGATTTTTCAACTAATTACGTGTCTGCCAATAAATACTTAGAGGATACACTTTATTTCAATTTATTATTTGTGTTTCCATAGTGTGCCCCACACTATTGGTGGAACTGAAGTGGTCTAATGGTGTTCACTGCTACTTTTTCATGGCTGTCTTTCTCTCTCCCTTCTCTCTTTTTAATAGCTTCAGTCAGTCCGGTCAAGCATGGCAGNGACTTGAACTCGGCAAACTTCCAAGATACAGAGGACATTCTTGACAGATGTGTCTTGGAAGAGTCGGAGAGTGCAGGTGGAAGCCATTTAAACATAGTCAAGTATAAAATGATAAATTTGACACAGCTTTGGGGTCCTTGGGAGTGTGTGGGGGAGGACACTGGAAGGCTGCTGGCTCTTAACAGCTGCACACTCAAATTAACACCCCCCCCAGGAGGTCACGGTGTGGGGCTGTTATCTTTTCCTCTTTCATCAAGAATTCAGCTGGACAAAGTACAAAGACGTTATGACGGAGAAAGGAAGCCGACACCATTAGTTCATTATCAATTCCAAGCTAAACTGCTTAATCCACACAGAAGCTGGAAACTAGAGAAATGTTGACATTTCAAATATTTCAAATAATGAGATCTAGCAAGAGAAAGGCAGAAATGCAGAGATGAGCAGAGAGGAACCCATCGCCACCACTAGAATCTCTTTACCTTTCCCTGTTCAAACAAAACTCTGACTGGGAGGAAGGCGCTTTAGCAAAACAAGGGTGNATGTGGTCAAACAAGGGGAGAGACTGTCGGAACCCTTTATCAGGAAGTAAGATTTACTCTGTGTCAAAGTTGCTTGTGTTGATATTCTCTTTGTGAAAAGGAAAGGTAGGAAAATGTACCAGGAAAAGATAGCTAGGGATTTTTGATTCTGTCTTGCTCTGAAGCATGCCCAATTTTAATGATTAATTAATTACAAGAAAAAAGAATTATTGCTAAAAATTGAATGACATTGTTGGGTCACTGCAAGCCATGAGGTGCGAGTACCTACCTCATTACCATGAGTGAAAGAGTTAGCTCTCTCTCTGGGCTGGACATGTCTTTCCTGTTTTGTCTGGCTANGGTGTCCCTCCACCCTCTCACATCTCTGTGTGCTGATCTTTGTATCATATTTTTGATTCAACCTCTCTGTAGGCTGTCAGTTTAGTTAAGAGATTTCCAAATCGTGTCGCCTTCCCTGACAGGGGGGCAGCTGCAAACAGTCCCCTGATCCTTCCCGGAGGAGAGATACCAAGATTTAATTTTCAGTGAAAGGTGTAGCCTGCAATCTATGTCAGGCCCCCTAAGTCATCTTGGAACCCCAATAGGCCCAGTGGTGATGGCAAGTGTGTACCAGCCCCCTCCACTGCGCTAGGATCCCTTTAAAGATGAACTGCAGCTGCGTGCCCGAGCCCAGCAATGCTCTCTCTTCTGCATCTGAGGGCACAGAGAGACAGCATCTTTTTACGACAGAAATTGTTAAAGAACAAATTAGCCCTGCTCCCTGGCATAACACTCTGAAGAAAATGTCAATTCATTTCACTTTAAGAAGGGGAGGGCGACGGTAGTGTTAACGTCTATGCTAAAGATTATTCTTAGATTGCTTGTAGTTAGGATTGAAACCGTCTAATTCTGATGAGGTTTTTACAGTTCTCGATGAGCTGTTTCCCATCAAGCGCTTTGTCAGGAAGTTAAATCAGGAGCCAGGTGTTTACTTAAGTACTCGTTGTTTTTGACATGATGCCTCAACATGATACCATCCGCCATGCCTTAGTATAAGTGGACTGAGAGTGATATTCAGATGGCTTTTACTGTCTGACAGTTGTGAACAAAAGAACATNAGAAGGAGAGGAGGAAGCAAGGGGCCAGCCACCCAGCCAGCCATGGAGTAGGAGTGAAAGTAAGATTACAGAAGAAAGAAAAAGAAAAACCAGAGTAATTAGAAAATACAGGAGCTGGGAAAGAATCTTATAGAGTGAGTACTGTTCCATACATCAGGCATCATTAAACCAGTAATAAAGGATGAATTGTCTGGCTTTTTCCTCTGTCCATCCTTGCATTTTAAGACATCTTACCCTTATAGGCCTAGAAACCTCTGGAGGGTTCGCTACTGGTCTCACTGCCTTCCACTGAGAATTTGTGGCTTGGTTGTCATGGAGACATCGTATTTCTCCAAGAATTGCTCATATTGATCCGTAGCCAGGCGTAAATGGCCAAGCGAGTGTGAGGAAGAAAGGGGGCTGGGCAGTCCTGTAAAATGACCAGGGCTTGTGGGTCGGAAAGCAGCTCATAGCAAACACTTAGGGGAAAAGAAAGAAGCTGTTTCATTTTGGTTCGGGATTTCTTTCTGCACTTTGGACTGTTGTCTTCTTTTGGGACAAACTGAAAGGAACTTGTTAGTTGCTTGTCATGTCAGATCTTGGGTGCCTGGTCCTGACACAGCTGTCAGCTTCCCAGCTCTGTGCAGTTCAGGGACACACAACAAAGAGGTAGTAGCATGAATTATTTATTACTCTTCGTGTGGATAAAATTCTGTAATAAGAAATTAAAACACTTGTGACACAGATGTTTGTTTGCTGAAAAAGATTTTGATGAGACATTAAATTTCCTCAGAGTAGAAGAATCTGATAGACAAAATTCCTAGAACTGAACAGGGAAAGAGAATAAGTTTTGTGTTTCTTATGGGAATTTGGTGACATAGAGGGACTTTGCTGAAGCTATGAAATTATGACAATCCAAAGATAAACTTTAGAGTCTAAAGTGACTCAGAGTGTAGGGTCCTACAATGGTGAGCCTCATCCTGGTGATATATACACCTCTGTTTACTGCGTGGGGTGGCGTTTATCTGGGAAAGATTAACCACCTTTATTACATGAAAACAAAAAAACAATTTAGGAGGTTTGAAGTGGTGATATTTGAGACCCTAACTAAGAGAACTGTGTCAGTAGCTAAATTTACAATGACATCATGTGGAAGGGGTCTGCCTAAGTCTAGGGCCATCATTCTCCCCGTTTTCCTGTGGAATGTCATCACTCCATCTGAAATTCCCTTTAACATCTTCATGGATGTGCAAAATCCCCCCGTTTCAAAGCTGAGTGTGCTCAGCCCTCTAGCTGTAATGGATATTGACCTTATGTAGTTTAATGTAATGCTAACTGACTAATATATTTATTACCTCATTTTAAATGAATAGACTAAATGTTTAAGGAGTATTTAGAAAAGGAAAACAGAAATGATTTTCCCATACCAAGAGTATCGCTTCCTCTATTGTTCTATCCAAACACTGTCTTTGTTTTTAAATCTCNTCAAGCTATCACCTTATTCTGGCTTCTGTAGCTACAGAACACCAGCCCTCGTTCATAGGCAGAAAGCAGGAAGGGCAAGGTAGCCTGGAGAAGCTGAAATAGATTGTTNAAAAGACGTGAAGTTACTATCTTAGGTGCTGCTAGTTTTTAAACTTCATTAATAAGATGAAATTTTTAGATTTTGCATACAATGGTACAGTTAACTTCCTGAGTGGCGTTTGGAGGCAGTGGGTTAATTTTTGCCCTGACATTGCTCTCCAGCCTGGAGCTGGCTGGGGGGCTGTTTATAAATGGGCCACTCTGCATATGGGTCACAGCTCAGAGGCCTTGCAGAGTACGCTCACCTCTTCTCTGGAGGGCTGTACCTTACTCATCTTGCCATTCTGATCTTTATTGGTTCAAGCCTTATACCCAGGTGAGCGCCTGGAGTCCATTAAGGCTGGCGAAGCACCTGTCAGCCAGAGTAGTCTTGCTATTTTGACCTTGCTGCTGAACCTAGAGGTCTGGTCTGACGGGGAAAGTAACCCTTGGACATGTCTTTTCTTTGAAATAATTCATCAGCAGTGAGTTTTAGCTCACAGGTGAATCCCATATTGGAACTCATGTCTCTGACTCTGTGAAGTCTACCTACTCCTTCCCTGGCATTTCATTGTTCCTGAAGCCTGTGGGGAGAAGGTTGATGTCTAGTAATAGAAGCTCCGAGACGGCAGTATGAACATGCAGCTCCCTGTCTGTGATTTTAGGACTGTTAGACCTTCCTTCTGCAGCTTTTTAAGGCTTGGCTGCTTCTGAATTTGAAAGGTGCTTTCACAAAAATAGTTCTGAGATCATATAGTTAACTTCTGAGTAAAGTTCAGCCTTATCCTCCAGACCCTCTTAGCAAGGACCCTTGTCCCTCATCTTCACACTCATGATAAAAATCATAGGGCAATGTTTGCAATTTTTAGGCTAGTGTGAATGAGAGACCTTGGTGTAGAAAATTAATAATTTTGCCTCCTAACGTTCTAGGGACAGCATAACTTTAGGGGCAAGGTAGATGNCTCAGTCAGTAAGGCGCTTTCCATGTAAGCACAATAACTTGAGTTTTATCTTCAGCACCTACGTAAAAAGCCAGGTGTAACCCAAGTGCTGGGGAGGTAGAGACAGAGGGTCCCTGGAACTTGCTGGCCTAGCAGTCTAACTGAATCAGAGAGTTCCAGGTTCAGTGAGGGCCTGTCTCAAAATAGCAACCTGGAGAAGGATAATGGGGTTAATCTCTAGCCTACACATACCTGCATACACATGAACATACATACATACATACATACATACACACAGGGAGTGTCAGCTGAAAATAGTGGAGAAGAGAGAGTTTGAAAATACAAAAAAAAAATGCAGTCACTAAGTTTTCACATCAATTTCAAAGTAGTTTATAATCAGTGTGTGTTCTGCCGTTAATAGAACATTTTAGTGGTTTCTGTGTAGCACATTGTGCATGTGGATCTATATACATCACTGTCAATCAATATTACATTTGCATGAATCTGATGAACAAAACTAGAATTCTCACAGAGGATGATACATTGTGAAAAGCCAAGGTGAGATTTTTTTTTCTTTTACTATTCTGTCTCATGAATCACCAGCAAAAGCCAGGAATCAGAAAGTAGGACAGCTCCAGGACGGTAGTGTTGGAGGGCCTGATGATGATGCATGAGGCAGAAAATGTGGACAGTGTGAGCTGAACATCAATCATGGCCACCAAACACAAGCTTATGGCTGGGGCTGAAACTTGTTCTAGAAAAAGGAAGAACAATGTCAATAATAAAGTAGTAAGTTCCTACTGATTTTGTTTAGCAATGCCAATGTTTTAATTAATTTACCTAAAAACCAGCAGAATAATAATAATATAAACACCAACGGAATAAATTTTAAAGCAATGTAATACCATAGGCTGATTCATATACATATATATATATATATATACACACACACACATATATATATGTAACAATATATGGTACAGTATTTATTCCCCCTACCCCATTTTTTGTTAGCCTACACAGATTAACTACCCAAATGTGTGAGAGTTACATATTTTGATTCTGCAACTCAATCCATACTTCAGCAAATATTTATAAAGTCTGGCACTGAAATCATGGTTGTAGATTGCTCTAACAACAATTAAGCTGCTTAAAATGTGGGAGAATTTGCCTCTTTCAAGCCAAGTTCATCATTTTGGAAGACTTTGTTGTTGGGATGATTAAAAGCTATTGGAAATGTGTGGGATTAAAATGTAAGTACCTGCTTTATAAGACAGGGATATTAATTATCATATACTGTGTTTTACCTCAGAGTAGGGAAGGAATGCAGAAGTCACATGTAGTACTCTCCTTTCTTTTCCTGCTCCTTTACTCTTCCTTCCCACATCTCTTCTCCTTCTGTCTTTCTTCTTGTTACTATATTGCACCCTGTAACCCAGATATCTGCTTTCTTTCTAGGTCAGCCTAGGCATCGCCCATGGCTAGCGAAGGTGTGCTCCTGCAGGATGTGCTAGATGGAGTACTGAAAAGGGAATCGAAGCTGAACTAACAGAGAAGCTCGAACACACCATCTCTTTTCCCTCAAATAAAAGCAACNTTGTCATTGGTCTCGAGTGGATTCACTAATGTGTTAACCAAAGTGTATTAAAAATGTTATCACTGATGGAGGATATCCAAATCCTAATTCTAGGAAATGATTGTCTAAGTGAGTCTCCTTATTCATCCTTATTTTCTGTCGTTACTTGTAACAAAGAACGCCAGCCCACAGGTATAGACTTAACAGCACTTCAGATGTTCCCCTTCTCACTGCCTGAATTGCAGACGCCGAAAGAGTGCACAAGACTCTCAATTCACTGTTGCTTCAAGGTATTTAAACCAAAACTTTATCAGCTTTGCCACGTTGAGCTTGGACGTACTGTTTTAGTGGGTGCTTCAGTTCCGACCAGCCTTTACACATCACATCCTTAAACATGAAATGTCCTTTAGTCAATCTGTGGCATACAAGAGTNTCTAGTTTTGTGAAGTCCAATCTGTCTGGAGCTCTAATGACATGGTGGTGATTGTCTTTAATTAAAGGTTGATGTTATTAGCCTTGTAACCTGAACTGGGGGAGGGGATTTTACTTACAGCATACCACAGTTCTTTCTTTGTTAGTATAAACATCCAGGGTTTTTTTCCCAGAAAGAAGCTGGGCTAGCAGGAATTCTAAAACTGAAAAATGCAAAGCAGTATCAACAGAAATGGGCATAAAGTGCTCATCTATTAAGCTGATCTGAATTATGTGCTATGACTTTTATTGAATGATTCCTTAATTTATAGAATCAAAGATTATTAACATATATCTAAATGAATAGAAATATGGCCTAATCCATAGAAAGATGGAAATAAATATATGTTATATATACATACTGTGTGTGTGTGCGTAGTTCATTTCATTTCATACAATTTTAACTCAACAATTTTCTGAGCACTAGCCTCAGATCTTGTGTTGGGATGCAGTGGTCCAGGAGAAAGGAGAAATTCAAAAAGAGAAATACATCATTGAGCTGCCTTGCTCTGTATCCTTCAAGACATAATTAATTATTGAGCTAGGTGAATATATCAAATATGAATATCAAAAACTATAATGTCATCAAAGTAGATGAAAATCCATGTTCATGTTTCCTAAAATAGCATGTCTCTGCATGAAGTTAATTTTGATTTGTACTTAAGCTGTAATATGTTGTCAGCAGTAATAACCACGGAAACCATTGCCTTCTGAGCATTTTGCCCCTTTGGATATAGCCACGAGTAATTTGAAACAAGTTACAAACAAGCGAGGCAGTGGGACAGTTGTGGCTTTCAAGAGCATCACAAGCATTTTGGATGATGAAACATCAAAATGTCTCTAAAGGGGGAAATTTTTAATAGTTAAAACCAAGTACATGTTAAAATTCTGGTATGTTTATTAAAAGTGAGTTTTATTGTTTTTATAGATATGTCCTATTATTCCCTTTGCACAAAAGAATAACAATACATTTAAATCATTGCTGAATTTAGCATATTTTCAGGTCTGAAGAAAACAATATTGAATCCTTGATAAATACTTCATGGTATTAGCAGTGGTGGGAAATCAGACATGGTGGAACTCTGGCTTCACTAAACAGAATTTTAGGATTCTTCAGCACCATAAGTTTGAGNCACTACAAATTCATATTAAATGACTTCATCATGATTGTTTTTTATCNATTTCTAAAAGCCAACACTCCAAAACAAAACAAAAACATAAACAAAACTTTAGAATCCTAAACCAAATTAGGATTAGAACTGAATATGTTAGAACTGAATATGCTCCTCATGCCAGTCCTGTTTAGGATGCAAATCCCTGGGTCTATGTGAAAATGCTCCCCCTGTGAACACTGTCTTACNTNGGCATTTCTGGTAATTTCTATTGTAGAAAAACTTGAAGTAGCAAGTTGACCAGTGACTAGGTAGGATCTGACTTGGTACCACAGCTCTCAAGTTAAAACTGGTTTCTCNATTGGGGGTGAACACTGGAGTACATTAGAGACTGCTCAGAGTCTCCTGTTACTGTAAGGAATTGTTGATTTAAGATAATCTTGCGTTTCTTTTNGGCAGTCATCTGGTAATATTTATCCTGTGTACACCCACATGCAAAAATCTAGTTCAGAGACATGTCACATCTTCAGACATGAATGCCAGCACCCTTCATGAACTTGGTGGAGTCGTTCCTGGTCTTTGCTGGTGGTGCGGAGGATGNAGTCGAGAAAGCTTTTGGGGCCAAGAAAGAGGCTACCTCGATGTGTCTGGCAATGTGGGCTTCTCAGAGCCTCGTTTCTTTGGCCTGTTGCCAAGCTTCTTTTCCGTTTTCACCCTAAGAGGGCTCCTTATGATGGCTTGTGAATGACATTGCAAGCCCCAAAAAAGTCAAATGCGTGGTATCATAAACACACAGTCGGACAGCCTCAAGTCTTCCCTTGCTGTCTTAGAGATGAAGTTAAGACTTCCTAGAACATGTTAGTATCAGGAAATGACAAGACCTTACAGTAGGTAGGCTGTCCTCAGAGGCTGGCATCTGGAGTCATGTTTCTCTCCCTGTGTGTCCAATCTCCCACAATTTTAAATCCCCTTTAGAGATGTTCAAATCAACATTTTTAGAAACTTATACTGGTTTTCCTTGATCTTTCAAAGGCACATTATAATAATCTAGTTTACAAAAAAAAAAGTGATGCTGTGTATTTAAACTGGAGTGTCAGAATATTTTAATTCCAATTGATTTCAGTGTTCATTTCACAGAATGGACTCTTGTAATTTTTTAAATTTAATTTGCATACAACTCATGTGATCAGTTATCTTAAGGCATGGTCAGAACTTTTTGTTCTCTACAAAATGGATTGTAACATGTATCCAGTGTGCCAAAGCTGCCATTAATGTCATAGTCTCTACTGTGTTAATGCTTAACATTTGTTAAAGATTTTTTAAATTAGCAGTAATCAAATTTAAATGAGTTAAGTGTCTTGAGTGTTGTCTTCTACACCCAGTTAAATGCTGCCCCCATCACATGCAGTGACTCTTGCCTGGGTCACTTTGGTCAACAAGGATCCTTCAGAGGGTATGTGGAGAAAACATATAAACAAAAATGACCAGTCTCCCAAAGGGAGCCTACTGCTGGAAACTCCCTTCTGCCCTCGGAGATTGGCAGGTGTTAGGTCACCTCAGGACTGGAGCAGGGACCAGGGTGAACCTGCCCTGCCACAGCTCCATTGTCCTCTTTACATTCATTCTGACTTTCCCAGATCTCATCTTTAAATTTAAGATATCATAGACTTTTTTTTTCAGTTATTAGGGTTTGATAAATATTGCACTAAAAATTTAATTAGATTAAAAAAAAAATTCCTTAGCCTTGGACCTGCTTATTTGCTCTTTAATAAATATACCTTTGTCCCCCACCCCAAGCAATCTGCTTATAAATGGACTGTGATGACTGCATCATTGTTAGCATAATTATAATGATACAGATAAGAAAAAATAAGCAGGCACGTGAATACCATGTGAAACTGGCATTCACAGACCACCTGAGCATGTTTACGTTGTTTTCTATGATACAAGAGGAAATTCTTGGTGTCTCAGGCTCTGTCTTCTAACGATTTCTCCAAACACCTTTACCCCATTGCTGCACCACGTCTGCTGTCATGAGTTCGAAGGATCCTTTTTGTCTTCTGTAGCCTGAACTTTGNAATGTTGTAGGGATTTTTATACAAGTCTTTAACAGCAATGACAAACAGTCCATATTTAGTACACTCCCAGCCTAAATCTGCAAAGTGCCAAATGCCAGCAACACNCCAATATTCATAACATTATGTAAAAACAATAATTAGTTGGCACATGCCTCCTAAACCCATCATTTACTCACTTAGCAATCATTTTAATTGCAATTATCTGCAAAGTCATCAATTGCCTTTTAGATCCTGTCCNTGCATATTCTAAGGGGAAGGTGTTTGCACAATTCCTTCTAAGATACAAGGAGGATCTATGATCTGTTCCCGACCACCACAAACTCCCTGTAGATTTTTTTAAGGGGTTCCCCGGTAATGCTTCAGGGTCATCAATTGCATTGCCTATCAAAAACAGCCTCTCTNATCTGTCATCAGGACCAGGCTGTTTTTGAATCTCCAGTTGCATCCTGTGTTGTTTCAGCCTCCCTTTTGTATTCTGAAGTTGGGCAATGGGGGTCGGGAACATATAGAAACCAGGTCAAGATCATTTTTTCTTCCCCTGAGAAGGAACCCTGGGGATGAAGTTGTCCGTGAGGTTGTTTTTATGATAGAGAAGATTCCCTGAGATCAGCCCCTAATTCAAATAACCAGTGTCCCCTCAATCTAAGCAAAGAGGAATTTCAACTTCTTCCAAGGTAATGGGGTAGAAATAAATACTCCTTTGTTAGGGAGAGTGAAGTGGAGACATAAATGTGGAGGTCTCAAGGTTATGTTTTCACAGACAGCGTGCTGTCTCAGGTACCCTCTGAGAAAAGCTGATTTGTGTGTAGTCTTCCCGTCATGTAGGTGGCAGCAACACCCAAGATTAGAAAATAGCAGTTCCCTGGCTCTGGTCCAAAATGTATTCTAACTAAAAAAAAAAAATTCCTCATGGAAGAGAAAGGGCTTAAAGCACAAAGACAGATTCCTCTCTGTCTTCCGAAATCTCTAAAGCACTATTTTAAGGTTATGCTTAAACCCATTCCCATAACACCGGGACATCTGTCACTTCCTTCAATACTGAAGTCATACTCTGCTCCTGTTCAGACTGGTAGAATTTGTTTCTGTTTCGTTCTGTGCTAGGGTCTGGTTTCTTTAGCTTCTCCTGGCTGGAGCCTTTCTCTGCTGGCAAAGGAAGGAAACTGCTCTCATCCCCGACTACCCAAGCTTCTGGTGAAATAGAGCCAGGCCATCTATGTAAACAT
>LZPO01008070.1:64903-78993 GCA_001675575.1 Neotoma lepida
AACAAACCCAAACAAACAAAAAAAAAATTTGTTTTCAAAAATCTTTTTGATGGGAAGTAAAGTAAAGCCTGACAGAGATTTTGTGGCACAGTCCTTCCCCTGGAGAATGAGTCCACAGAGTTAAAGGATGGTAAAGCCTGCTTCATTTTGTTTCTCAGTCATAGCACTTAAAAGCATACAATACTTCAAATGAATAGAAAAGCGTACAAACTACTAGAAAAAGAAAGAGGTATTTCCATTACTCACATATGATACCAAATTGTGTGACATTTAGTTTGCATTTTATAGGTCCCGGAGAACTTGTCTGCTTTCTAGAAAAACGGAGTCTCTGACACCCATAGCACAGGATTCTTCCACATTAAACTGTTTTCCAGTTTTCTAGATCAACGAAGGAGACAAGGCAGGGGCGTACAAAATTTAGAGTTGTCACAAACTAATTGAAAGTCCCGGGAAACATCTGTAGGAGAATGCTGGCTTGTCCTCCTGGCTTTATCTAACTTGGACAAATTATTCAGTCTCTCCAAGTCTCAGGCTTCTCACCTATGGGATGGTCACTCAGAACTGGACCTACTTCANAAGTGATCAAAATTCCAGGGACATCATAGATCAAGCACTTAGCACAGCACCTGCATATTAGATACTCAAAAGGACATTGTTCACTACCTGGGGCTTGGCCAGCTTCTTCCTGTGTGGAATGAGACTATTAGATGACAGCTGTCAGTCGACTGTCAATTGAAAAAGCTGGACTGTATGTATCCACGCAGATATGGAGAATATATAATACCCTGATTGGGAAACAGCTTAATGTGAAAGAGTCCTGTGCTATGGATGTNAGACACTAAGTTTGTGGTAACTCCTGCATTTTCTGGATGATTGGAAAAAATGCCTAGGGACTCCAGCTGACAGATTTTACCTTGAATGTTCTTTCATCCATTTTCCTCCCCAGTTCTTGCAGGAGTGAGGACTATATCACATTTCTATGTTCTGCTCAACTCAAAATGATTTATTGAGTGCCTAAAATGTATAGGGCACTTGCTAGTCCCTAAGGCAGAAAGGTAAATGAGGCTCAAACGCCCTGTCGTGAGACATCACCTCCCAGAAATTAAAATCTGTTAACAAATAACAGAACAGAAGCACGAAAAAAAGTGATGAAGGCTTGGAGTAAAATTTATTCACATTCCTGGGGGAACAGAGGNAAATATGAATTAAGATTTTTGTCCAAATGAACCTTNACAGGTGGGGAGAATGATGAGATGGGGTGAGCATGGGATCCAAGCAAGAATATTCTAGCCAGAAGGAAAGCCTCCTACATGAGTAAGGCCATGTTATAATCGGTCTGACTGTGGAAGGGGGTTGAGAATAGGACATAGCAGAAAGCAAGCCCAGGAGATCAATTGAGTATGGATNGCTTGGAGTCCCAAGTTAAGAACTTTAAGCTTCCTGAAACGAGAACAGTGGTGCAGGAGCCTTGTGAGGAATAATGAGAGGTGGAGAGAACGTAGCAATAGGAGACTGTGTCAGCAGGTGGCTTCAGTGGCCTGTATGAACTGCCTCAGCCCTGAGCCACGGCCCAGGGGTCGAGGGGATAGANGGTAGAGAAACAGGGATACTGGCCCACTCAACCCATTTTTATTAAGCATCTGCTCTTGTCCAAGACAAGCCTCTCAGGGGACTTCAGAGAGAAAAAAGGAGCTCTTATGCTGTGAAGGAGTTCTGTGGTGATGTAGGTGCCACCTGGCCTTCCAAGAATGCCTCTGCTGGTGGGGGAGAAGTGGACGGTGAGGAAAGAGAGCCCATTCTAGTGATGGAGAGGATGGCTTGCCAGAGAAGAGGCGACTATTTGGCAATGGAATTCAACATCCAAACCCAAGCCTGTTGAGTAGTGAATGAACACAGCACAGGAATGAGCAACCGCATGAGCACATGAATGAACAGATGAAAGAATGAGAAGTTCAAATGAACAGATGAAAGAATGAGAAGTTCAACTGAACAGATGAAAGAATGAGAAGTTCACCAGCCTTCATGAATTGAGTCCTTGGATACTTTCCCATCAATGTTTGTGATTATATCTTTAAAACTGAGCAAGACGGTCTCCTCTCCTTCTAAAATGGTTTTCATAATGAAGAGCAAAGAATTATGAAGAACAAGACTGTGGCTTAGTGGTAGTCTTGTCTGCCACAGCTCAGAAGGCTAGAAAGGCAGCCAGCGTGTTGAATTCTGCAGTTGNAAACTTTGCACTGGCCTTTCATGACTTCTCATATTCTATCATTTCAGACTTCAAGTCAAGAGTTCATTTAGCAGCTTGTGTGGCAATTAGCACACTTCCATGAACTACTTAAAAAAACCCTTTTGTTTTTACTATGCAATTCATTAATTTTTGTGATCATCGATGGGGAGTTGTACTCCAAAGCCCTGGAGTGAAGCATGAAGCCCATGGTGTCCTCAAAAGACCTGCATCCAAACAGCAAGCATCCTTCTCTCCCGTGAATCTTGATCAGTGCCATGGATTTCAAACCCCTGTCTGTGAGTGGCTCAAGTGGTAATGTTGCTGTTGGATACTGGTGAACCCCAGTCTGCAGAGGATCCCCTTTTGTCTGGGGAATTTCCAACAGTGGCAGAACACTTGAGATAATCTAAATTGGATCCTGATGGCCTTGTATAAAGAATGTGAGGTATTATGCTATAATTTACTTTCGTGTAGGAGACCTGCAGGGTCATCTCGTCTAAAGTCCCAGGAAGAAGCTTGTCACAACAGATAATACATGGAAGTAAGAAGTGATTGTGTCTTGGTGTGATGCCTACTAGCAGAGATGCTTGTCCTAGGAGTAAAAAATTTTGGCAGTAGGCCTCTGTTGACCACAGCTATGCAACAGAACATTTACTACTCCCTTCTTAAAAGGCTCTAGAACAGGGGAGAAACACCCAGTTCCTTTATGGTGTACCAGTAAGGCATTGAAGCTGTTTCTCTTTCCCTCCCTCTCTCCCTCCCTCCTCCCCTCCCTCCCTCCCTCTCCCCTCTCTCCCTCTCATATGTTTGTACATGTCTGTGTATGGAAAGCCATAACTCAATCTCAAGTGTGCNATTCCTCCACAGCCAGCCATTCCATTTATCCAGGCTCTCTCACTGGCCCAGTGACCAGACTAGGCTAGGCTAAGCTGACCAGAAAGCCAAAGGGATCTGACCACCTCATTGAACTCATGTTCTCATGCTTGTGCAGTGACAAGGACTTTACTGACTGAAGCATTTCCCCAGNCCCACAAGCTGGGGGTCTCTAAGTCAAATTGGTAGCCAGATAGCTAATTAGTACCATGGGAAGCTCAGTCCTGTCATTTTCTCTTGGACAAACATTTCTGGCCTGTCATTAATAATACAAGAAAGTCCCAATGCTTTCAAGAGAGCACACATTCTAGGAAATGCAGTGCATTTTTTTATAGGGCACTAAGTTGTGAAATTGGAAAAGTCTCAGCCACGTGCTGTAAATTTTGAATAAGCGGTAGCCTGGTTCCAGCCCATTCTGCTATCATGTTATTGTCACTGTCTGGAGCAGATCATGTGTCCTTACCAGGTATATTAGTCAGGGTTCTCTAGAGTCACAGAACGTATGGAATGAATCTCTCTCTCTCTTATATATATATGGAATTTATAGGAATAACTTACAGCTGCAGTCAAACTAATCCAACAATGGCTATCTATGAACAAGAATTAGTCACTCAGTCCCATACAGCTGGTGTCTCAGCTGGTCTTCTGTATATATTGGAATCCTGAAGAAGTAGGCTCCAATGACAGCAAGAAATGAGATGTGCTAACAAGGCAGGGCAAACACGCAAAAAAGCAAAACCTTCCTTCTTCCATGTCCTTATATAGGCTTCCAGCAGAAGGTGTGGCCCTGATTAAAGGTGTATCTTCCTCCCTCAAGATCCAGATAAAAAGCTTGTGTCTTTCCCCAACAAGATCTGGATCAGAGGTGTGTCTTCCCGCCTCAAAGGTCCAGACTAGAAATAGATTCACCACTTCAAACCAAGCAGAACATTTCTCACAGGTGTGCCCTCCTTTCTGGATTGTAGTTCATTCCAGATATAGTCAAGTTGACAACCAAGAATAACCCTCACCCCAGGCTTCCAGTTCTTTTTCATAAAACGAGATGGTTANAACAGAAGAGATTTCCCAAGAATGGTGTGCAGACAACCTGCCTCAGAAGCCTCACAAAGATTTGTGCCAATACAGATTCCAGCCACCACCACCTCCAAACACACACCCCTGGAGATACCAGCAAAGCAGCTAAGTGTGGACAGGGCAGCTTCACTTGTACAAGCTCATACAATGCATGNGCTGCATGCATTGCATGGAGATGCATGCAGAACAATTGAATTGGCTGGTCCCTCAGGCTCCCTACACTAACATCACTACAACTCAGATTTGATAGGGATTTGGCCTTGGTGAGGCTTTTGTTTTGCTTTGTTTTGTTTTTACATGTGAAAAATTATTTGATTAAAATTTTAAAGTCTCGGGTTGAAAAACATAAAATGNAGGCTAAAACGGAAAAGGCCATCACCTTAAACCCACAGAGACATTGAACTCACATCCCTCTAACTTTACAGGAAGACAATCAGTTGAGGGGTGCTCATGGAGTAAAACACCTGAGTGCTAAGATGGGGAGCCGTCTCCTTGCCCAAGCTTAAGGATCAAGCAGGGCACTTACTTAAGGTACTTAGGGAACTAGCCCCCAGCCCTGCAGGCTTTTCTTTCCACTCCCTTTGAGGCACTGTCTTCCAGCAAAGACCCAGGCTTGACTATTCCCTGGGCCTCACCTGGCCACACCTCTTCATGTCCTTGCAGTTCCTAAGGACCAATCCCTTGGGACTCTCTCTCCTCTTCCCTCACTAAGGCTTGGCTTCAGTTATTGCCAACCCTACACTCTTTAAATCTCCCCTTGTCTGCAGGCATGAACTCGCTACGAGTGTTTGGAAGCCACAAAGTGTGTAGACAGGAAATGCTCATCTGACAAGCTCATTCATGTCAGAATGCCAGNCCAGAGGACTAGCTGAGCTGCTCCTCAAACCAGAGAGCAGGAGACTATGACTAGGCAGGGAAAAGGAGTCTTCTGGGGCATTGCAGAGACAACTGCAGGCAGGCAGAGTGGTGCCTCTGACAGATGGGTGAATAGCTATGGTTTAGAAGACATGACTTGGTATGGTTTTTGGAATCCTATCAGTGGATAAATAGTGCGTTGCATGACATCCACCCTCCCTGTGAAAATGCACATAGTGTATAGAGAGGAGACAGGGAAAATACATTGAATCTTGTAGAGAAATTCAAAATATAGACCAATCCAAATTTTCATCTGGCCTCTTCCAAATGTCTGGCTTTAACCATGTTGAGTGCAGGGGTTTCCCGCATTAAAANGCACATTTCCTGCGTGAGTTCTCTCCTGTTTCCTGATGCTTTTCTGGTTTTCTGACTGTAAGCCTAGGGTGCTCAGCCCGTTCTCCTTCCATAGAGTCGAAGGACTTGATGGNATGAGATGCTCANTGAAGAATTTTCCCCAAGGATCTNCATTACANTGTGGAATCNATGTGACTGTGGAGAGTTTGNNAGCATACACCCAGAAACCCAGGGACCAGTCANCAGTCTACCTTTTTAAGTAGAAAACATGAATACATGATTTCTCTAAAAGTTTGGACTAAATTTATCCGCTGTGTGGTACAGGTAAAAGTTAATACTTGTCAACCTCACNCTTCTTGGGAAGTACTATTGTGACAACCCCAGGTTACAGGGCTTGTGAATAACACAGCATGTAATAGCAGGTCTCAGGCAAACCCTCTGTTAATTTCACCCACGAAATAGAGTATCTCAGTGACAATAAAAATAGCAACTCGAAGTCCTTGGTGAGCAGCAGCAGACTTCTGAGTTCCTTCCTTGAACTGAGGCTTGAACTAGACTCTTCCCTACCACAACCCATCNAATGTTAGGAAGTAACAAACTTACTGTTTCTGTTTTTTCAAATGGAGGAACAAAAGTTTAGAGACATTTCCTAATGTTGTAAGTCACCAGCTGTGTACAGAGCCGGCAAAAGCTCAACCTAGGCTCTGTGCTATGATGGTAGCAGAAAGGATAGTGAATGAACGCAAAATTTGTCAGACACACCACCTGTAGCATTGCTGGCATGTACCCTTCCAGACTTCCCCTGTGAACATCATATATGACTGTGTGTGTGTGTGTACACATCTGCATTAGATACTAAATGTAATATATTATATATTATAATATATACATGTATTTTTTAATCTTTTGCAATCTCTCTATTTTATTTAATTTAATAATACCTGGCTTGGAAGTATTTCTGTGTGAGTAGCTCTTTCTAAAGACAATGTGACAGTCTGGTCACCCTGTATTCCCCAGAAGTCTGGCAGAAGGTAAGTGCTTCCCCAACACAGTGGCCACAAAGAGTAAAGATAATAGTTTTATAAAACATATATAAAAAATATCTCCTTGGATATGTCAAGACCACAAAATCCTGACAGCTTTGAAATTTACTCCAGCACATTCTCCCATTCCTATATTTTATAGACGTGGGTAATGAACCCAGGAATGACTGCCCACACCTTCATGGGAGTGGAAAATGGAGAGTTGTTTTCCTCGTAACGTGATGCTCCACAGCTGGCCCAACAGTCCACAGTGCCAGCCAGCCAGTGTCTCCCCCACGTCCTGCTCACCACTGCATGTCATAATGTGCACCACAACAGGGCAATCTGTCCTTGCACAGGCAGTATCTCTGCAGGAGGAAAGCTTGCTTTATTGGCTTGTGGTTTCCGCAGNTCTTGGAGTGTTGAGCACAACCTGGGTGCTGGCAGCTGAAGAACTTGAGGTACACCCTGGTGGTAGAATTGATTAGTTCCCGTTAGTCTCCCTCTTCCGCCAACATCAGTACCTGTTTGGTGATGAATAGGCACACGACTTGCCCCCATCTCAATGTCCTCAACAGGAAACAATAAGAATGTGCTTTGACCCACTGGAATAAATTGTACCAAATGGAGTTGGTGTTTTCATTGATTGTTCATTAGTCATGGCCCATGGGCTAGTTAGTGGAACAAATACTGTTTTCCAATGGAAACTGAATGCAGTCCACAAAGGGCAAATCCACAATCTGCCATAATAGCAACCACATAGCTGCTCTCCACAATATTAGAGCGAGCCAATTCTAGCCTGAGTAAANTTTCTTTTTTTCTTGTTATTTGTTTTGGAGTTCATATTTCTGGAGAAAGAATCTCACCTGTTAACCCAGGATGGTCTGGAACTCACTAGAGTAAAGGCTGGCCTCAAACTTGCAGCAATCACCCTGCCTCAGGCCTCCAGGGTATTGAGATTATAGGTGTGAGCCTGTGTATCTACCTCTTTTGCTGATGTTCTTTCCTCAGACGGTACCTCTGATTTTCTCTTTGTCCTGTTCCTTTCCTCCACAGCAAGGTCTACTCTTCCAGGTGACACAACGTCAGGCCACAGCTAGAGAAGAATGGGCATATATATATATATATATGTATATATATATATATATGTGTGTGTGTGTGTGGTGTGTGTATGCATATATATGTATATATATATATGTATATACCATTGTTAACAGTGATTTATGTATTTATGTCTGTATTAGGGTGTTTGTAAACTTCTGTGGAGAATTCTATTAATTTGTCTCACCCTGGGGACAACCTGAAAGGAGATAAAATAATGTGTAATTATCACCATAGGATACTGCATATTTTGATATGTATGAATAGTAGCATTACAGGTTAATCAAGTTAAGTTGCAAAAACAGTTACTGTCTCTTTAGCCGGGAAAGCAGTCCAATGAAGCACTCCTTAGATTTCTAGGCCTTTCTGTCAATAAAATGACTCATGTAACACTATTGGTTTTGCCCTCTTACAGTTTATACTTATGAGAATTGGTCTGCAGAGTGAGTTCCAGGACACCCAGAGCTACACAGAGAAATCTTGTCTCAAAAAATCAAACCAAACCAAAACAAACAAAAAACAAAATCAAACAAACAAACAAAGAACTGAGAGGATCTCTAAAGTGTCAGCATCAGTTGAATACAGGCTTCACACAAACTCTGCAGGGTGGTGTGGTGTTGCNTTACCTTCATAGGTCCACAGATCCCAAAGAGCAATAGGCAAGCCTTTGCACTACAGTGAGCCTTCTAGAGGCTAGTCAGGCTTCACTTACACAGCAACCAGTTCGTTTGCTCCTAAGGAAAACAACGAGCCCTGAGAACATGCCTGGGAGACTTCATAGTCTCCTTGCCTACCGCTTCTGCTTGTTCTCCACTCCCCAGCCATAGTGTGAACTGCCACGGTTACACATTCCTGCCATGTTTGCAATTGTGCCCAGGCCCAAGTATATGTGTTGGTCCTTCTGCCTGGACCTACAGCCCACAATTTCAAACCTAGTGCCCAGCCTACTTATTCAGTTTTCACTAGTGCCTGTAAGCAGGCGCTTGCCCTGACTGTAGCAGTGACTCTCATCAGGAAGTCCCTCTGTGCTTTGCCACATAGTCTGCTGTAGTCACTGTGATACTTGTCAACATAACACCTGTCCCCAGACCGGCCATCTCCATCTATACCTATGCTTTTGTTCCTCTGTGAGCCACACTACTGAACATTTCCTGTGACCCAGATCATTCATTCCTAACACAGGACTCTTCTTTGTAAGGACAGTAGGCAGGGTTGGACAAGGCATGATTCTTTATTGCCTACTAAATCACCATCTAAGAACACATGAAGAAAGATAAACTTATTGAGGGGTTGGCAGGATGTCAAATTTTCTCTATGATTGAAGTGAAAACACCCTGTGGAATCAGCTATTCTTTGGGTTCCCATTCCTGCTGTGAACTGCCCTCTCTTCTCATAAGTCTCAAGCTCCCTCTATGGAACCTACCTATTCGTTCTCACTCTGCCCTTTCTCCCCACTGCCCTCTGCCCTTCTTTGCAATCTCAGGATCTTTTATTTCAGTGGGATGGTTTGCTAGCCATACTGATTCTATACAGTCTTGAACNGTAATGGCATCTACTACAAATGTAACATCTCAATGTCAAGGCCAAATCTTTGTGGACCAATAAATTATGACCTCAATCACCCCATATTCTGATGATATGGGCCTCTGCTGTCCTCTGGTGCTGGCCTTTTCATTTATTTATTTATTTATTTATTTATTTANNTATTTATTTATTTTTATGAAGGCTGACGGTAGGAATGCCTGAAATGGTCCTCCTCAGATAGCCACAGAGTTTGTTCCTCCTCATCAGTCTCTTTCCAAAGGCTTTCTTCTCAGTGCATCGTGCCCTGCCCATTGTTAACACATGGACACATGCAGAGGCACATGCATGCACACACACACACACACACACACACACACATACACACCACAAACACTCTTGCCCTCTAAATAATTGCCTCTGGTCATCCCCTCTTCTCATTGTACCATTAACTCCTGACCATCAGCTCTGTAGAAATGGAGATCTCAGATTTTGCTGTTGAAACCTGAAGGGAAGAGAGTTTAACACATAGTAGGCTANCAACAAACACTTGATAAATGATAGACATGTCACATCTATTTCAGCCCTTACTTTTAAGGATTTTCTGACACACCAAGACAGTTTCAGCTACAAGTACCTTAGCTGATAGAATTATAGTTTGTTGTCTTTAGGGCTCTGCTCAGTTGAGGTTGCCTATTTGATCACTTAAAATCCCCAGTATTCTGCCTTTGAGATCTGTGATGTGAGGGACTAGGAGTTAGACTCTGTTAGGCAGACAAATAGGAAGAGGAGCTAGGTAATAAAGGTGGTGAATTTTCAAGATGGCCAGCTTCTTTCTCACCTTCCTAACTTAAAACAAAGGCTTTGTAGACTTCTGTCTCCCACCCTCCCACCCGCAGCCCCTGCTGATGGACTGGTTCATGAGGTCAAGGCCTGCTCAGGACATGTCACACAACGGTTCTGGGTCAATCGACTATTCTAGCTTTCTCTAAACTGACCAACCCTGAATTAGGGGAGGAAAGCTCCTCAGAGGCTTTTAAATCCCCAGTCCTCGAGAAGGACAGGATTTTTGCTGAGTCCCCCCATCTGCTTTGCAGACGGTCTTTTTCTTTGTGTGTCTGCTGCACGTGTGTCTCCTCACCCCCAATAAACACCTTCCTTCAACTGCTGATTCTGTCTGCAGTGCCTGAGACGTCTCTGCTGCCTCCTGTTGAGCTTCAGATTTTCCTGCCTTTTAGTTCTTTAACTGACAGAGAAAATGAACCCGATCAACACCCCTAGACTGCATCAATATCTTGTTGATGTTTAAGAGCATTTGTTTTACTCCTTTGGTCAGCCTCTAAAGAGTTTCACTAAGTAATTATTGAGTAAATGCCTGACAGTTGAATGGTGCTTTATTAATGTAAAGAAAACATTAAGTCCTCTCCTAGGTAATAATGTCAATTCTATCCAAAACTAAAGAAATTAAAGTTCAAAAATTGCAATAAGTGATCCAANACTGTGCAACAAGGAACAACCTTGGGCTTCTCATGTCTGAACAATCCCCCCACCCCCATTTTCCCCATTTCTTTGCACTGCTTTTGGATTTATTATGTTCCTAGGACTCTTAACAGTATTTGTTGCCACATTCAAACATTCTAGGATGGGCGCTGTGTCACGTCCATTACAGTCAACATCAGACAGTTTAAGTGGACACATTAGACAAGCCAGGTGTGCACCAGATCCTCCTGAGCACTCCAGACACTCGGCTCCCCAAGGCTTGGGGTATGGTCTCTGAATTTTCCATTTCATAAGCTTTGTCTCTCAGATGCTACCTATCAATTTCTCATCAAATACTCCTTTTCTGTGGGAGATGAATCACCAATAGGCACAATCACATCATCAGGATCTGGATCATCTTTTGTTTGAGGATTTTTTTCGGGGGTGGGGGACCCAGGTTTGTCTTGAACTCACTGTATAGCTGAGGGTAACTTTGAACTCTGGTCATCCCACCTCTCCTCCTAAGTGTTGGGAACCTAGAATTTTGCTAACCTACCTGCTTTCTATGGATTTAACCCAATATGNTATGAATGTTAAGTAAGCAATCTACTAGCTGAGCTACATCTCAGTATATTATCAGAAATTAATTAAGTTTTCTCCTTGGTGAGTGGTGGTGTCATTTTAAGACTCCCTACATTTAAATGGAGTTATCTAATATTTCAAATGTCTCTTTCTGTAAACACAGTCACTGTACTTAATTTTCATCATTTCCCTCAAATATATATGCTAAAGAAAGTTTCATTTAGTTTTTCTTACATATGCTGTGTGGATCAATATATTAGTGTTTTATGAACCTTGATCTTCAAAAGGCATGTTCAAGCACATACAAAGCCAAAGACAGTCAGAATTACACAGAAAACCTCTCTGAAAATAGACCATGGGTCAACTGTTGGTAAATTAGCTAACTTCTGATTGGAGACTTTTGTCCACTGTCCAATACTTCAAAATGTCCCTGGCCTGAAATAGATCTCAAAGCATCAAAGTTCACTTCTATGATAGAAGCAGAAATGTAAACCGTGTCTTAATTTTAGGAATGCCAGTCAATGGCTCTTCTCCTGTGTCCCTCTCATACCCTTCATATTTTGGCATCAAGCAGTGTACAAAAAATGGCAGACGAAGATTTTTATATGCATCTCCCTAAAACAACCAGTCCATAGCTGAATTATACAGCACTGAAGAGTACTAAGGGGTGAGTCCTTTTAATGTGCAAGTATTTGAGGTATTATGACTGAGATTATCTTGATCACTGAAGACTCCTATGCTCTCCAACTTGTATCTGTATGGAAAATAATTGGAAATCACTTCTCACTCACTGTGAGTTCTTTTAAAACACTGGCTCACTTGCCCCTATGAGTACAAAAATATATCTTAACCCAGTATCTCTGTCTGCAGTGGTAGCAAAGACAGAAGGTGACAGGGTTTCTTAAATATGACAGGAAGAGTGAGAGATGACATTGGAATGTGACCAGACTTGAACGTTAGGACAGAGAGTCTCTAGATGTCATCTGTCAAGTGCATGGGCTGGGGAAAGAGCACCCAAGATGGGACTGCCGAGGTGAGGCCACCCACAACAGCTACTTCTTTGGTTTTGTCATTTATTTTGTCTGCCACGAATTGCTGAAGATTCGCAAGTAAGGAAACTATAATGAGTCTATCATGTAGACACAAGCTCAGCTATTTCACTTTAGCCTCTAATACCCTTCCTAACCCAAATAAACTCTTGTGGACGTTGCAAATGTTTATGGATTCCTTTTGATGAGAAAAATGATTTTTAAAATATTGAGTTAAACAGCTTAATGGAGTCTGGGTATTCTTGCCATGTGTAAATTATACCCTGGGCTAAATATGCACTGGAAGATAGCTTGCCAGATAATATAGAGATCATAAAATAGCTCTCGGGGCCAAGAGTAATTAATGTCCTGAAGACTCTTGGGTACATTTTACTTCTTAAGATAGATTTACAAACTGGACAATGGTACTACATCAAGACTATGATAAGACAAAGATATAGTGGTTAAAACCTCTTATTGAAGTAAACAGCCCAGTGCCTCACAGCAGACAATTTTCATATCACTGTGGCTGGCAACACCTGGAAGCAATTAATAGGAATATGTTCAATNAGAAATAGAAGCATATTTATGGCCATTGCTGAAAAGCATTGAAGAAGACAAACTTTTGGGAGAAAATGAAAAAATATTTGAAAAACAAAAAACAAACAAAAACCAAAAACCAAGCTTTTGGCTGTTGTACAGAGACATGTAATGCTCCTGTTGCCAAGGTCCAGGCTTGGTCTTTCTGCACAAACCTGGTGGATCATAGATCCCTATTCAAGCCACCTTTCATGCAAGGACTGCACTAGTATCATTGGCCCCCTTGAGAGACTTTCCTAGAATGAGTGTGCTGTCTGCAATTCTATTTATTTGTTTCTAAAATGAAGTCAAAGAATTCAGAGTTGGACAAGGATCACATGAGGGTAGATGCTTGTGGAGAAATTACTTGCTGAAAAACTATTCACATTCCAAAAAAAGCAAAATTGTCCCATACGGTACTTTGTAAGCCCTGAATGACCTAAGCTTAAGGATACTTGAAAAATAGAAGTCTCCAGAGGATACTCAACGTGTGGAATGAATTAACAAGACCACAATGGCAGTGAAGTTAATAATTATGTAGAGAGAGAATGAGAAGTTGGCACACTTGTGAAGTTAACAAACAGCTAACATGTAAGAAGCACTCTTTGCCAAACTAGGATGTGTTCACAAGCAGCAGCTCTGAACTAAAATGTACCTGTTTTCTATGTGGCTTCATTTAAAGCAGATTTTTCTGTTTCTAAGTGGGGACGTTAGAAAAATATGTACTTTGTAAGTGACAAGGAGCTGCTGGACTTCCAATCCATCTTAGAAAAGAACAAGTTTATGATTCAAATATAAATGGGTCAGAAACATATGGATTAGATTTCCTTGAAATATGTTCAAATATTATGAGGGGAGAACACATTTGGCAGCTATATTGGAGGTTTTTCCAGAACTATGGTGTCTAAATGTATACTTGGTTTCATTAGGAAGCCTGCACTCTCCCAAGACACAGCAGTCAGCTTTGGCCTCACCATCCTATAGCCACAAAAGTTTCATTTAACCGGTTTATGTGACAACAGAAGCCATTGCTTTCAAATAAGAATCATTTACCAAGACTCTTTGGCATTGTTGATGAGTCGTTAGCAAAATAAAACAAAACAAATTTAAAAACTTCATTTCTAAGTGAATGAGCAAGGCCTATTTTAGACAGTAAATTCTAAATGTTGATTGTGCATTGACCTGGCTACAATCTCTCATACCTTTAGACAGTTGAGAGCTTCCATCAACTGTCCTGTTACTTTGTAGTGGGTGTGCAATTTCTATGGATAAAGTTGGCTGAAGATGTTTATTATAGGCACACAAGCACTACTATACTTAAAAGGAATGAACTCATTTCCTTGCAAGCACAAAAAATCCCATCAAGGTGAGATGCGTTTCTTTGCTTTTTTGTTT
>LZPO01008070.1:141101-161294 GCA_001675575.1 Neotoma lepida
AAAGGAAGGTGAGGAGGAATACAACGAAGGTGAGGGGGAATAAAGGAAGGTGAGGGGGAATACAAGGAAGGTGAGGGGTAATACAAGGAAGGTGAGGGGTAATCAATGGAAGGTTAGACAGTAATACAAGGAAGATGAGGGAGTAATATAAGGTAACAGCTTCAGAGGGAGGCATTCCAAGAAACTGGGAGGAACAAACCTGTGGTCTGAGTGGGCACACATGAACTGTGACCTGCCCAGTCATATTTCCAGACGTCTAGCAGTCATCTGAGGAAGAAACATGCGGCCATTTGTGGAGTTCAAGAGAATGGCCACATCAGGACACAGTGGGGTTAGATGAGAAAACAATGGTGTGTTGGCAGGGCGAATGGAAGGGACTGGGGAGAGGAAGGATATTCACAACATCAGTGGGGGTGAGTTAGGGGTCCCTAATTGCTTCAGCAGGGTTGGAGGATGAGAATAATGGTTTGGTGGAAGGATCACAACAGAGCAAGAAGAAAGAGGTGAAGTGTGGGAGAAGTTGGATGGAGATGNGGGGAAATTATGAGAACAGGAAAGCCAGGAAGTAAGGAGGGAAGCTGAGGGAGTTTGGTCTCTGAAATTCCTTACTTCATCCACCCACAAGAACATGGCTTACTGCAGTGCTCCCCACAGTGTCCTATAATGTTCTTGGCAAACTGATGTTGAACTTACATCTAGCAGCACATAGCAGTTTGGTTGTGTATCATGGCAACAGAATAATCAGGAGGATTTGTGGACGTTCCCACCCTGCAGAGGGAAACCCAGATCAGGATGACCAAACCTGCTCCCTTCACATTCCTCCAACACTGAGACAAAAAGGCTTTAATATCTTCTCACTGGCTCTGTTATCTTAGTATTAGTAGTAATGAGAGACTTCATAGCTTTAGAGTCATTTCCTTTTGAATGCTTGTAAAATATAATCTCTTGGGCAGTCTACAGCTTGTATTCCTTTAGTTCAAGGAGTTCTGAGACATTTTTCTCTGGAGCAGATGCCGCTTCTCCATCCCTCTCTTCTTCCTTTTTCTCTTCCTCCTCTTCAGCCTCCTTTCCTCCTCTTTCTCTTTTCCCTCATCCTCCTCTCTTACCCTCACCACTCCCTCACCTCTTCCTTCTCTGAACAAGTCTTGTTTCTTCACATCCTATTGATAAGTGCATGAACCACACATAGGACAAAGTACAGTATACACATGCTTTCCCTTAGAGCCTTACTAATGCTGAACAAGGAAATATTACTGAGGGGGTTGCAGACACTTAAAGAGAAAATGTCCTTTTGTGTGCCATATTTCCAAATTGTTGAACAGTGTACAGCTTAGACATATGTATATGTGTTATAAAAGCCAAATGAGAGATGATTGTTTAATTTATACTAGTCTTACAATAAAAATAATAGCAAGAACAAATATTACTTTCAGTGTATTCAATGATACAAAGAACAAAATGTATATCTCTGGCCCATTAGATGTTACTTAATGGTTCATAATCCTGCCACTCAGGGCAATGTCTTTTGAAACCATGAAGTTGACTATAGCAGTTAGAAAACTTATAATGACCAGGAAAATGCATTCACGTATTCTGGCATGTATCTGTAATCGTAGCACTTGATAGGCAGAGGCAAGAAGATCTTGACTTCAAGACCAGCCTGGAGTACATAATAAGACTATGTCTCAAGACACACACACACACACACACACACACACACACACACAAACCAAAACAGCAAAAACATAAAGCAAATGCCCACTTTATATGTGCAAGTCCCCAGGTTCAGTTCTAACACTATGTGGAAAGATGCCATGTCCTTCTGTGGAGCAGGACTTGAACTCAAGACCCCATATGTTGATCTTCAGCAAACTAGTGCCATTCTCTATTTTACTGTTTGCATCTGTCTAAAAGGAACTTGCTTATTTATAAGCTGATAAAAGTATAGATTAATTAGAAAGACCTTTCTTAAGTTTTAGAATTCNACTTAGTCAGGCATCAATTGATTCATTTGACAAATATTTTCTCAAGTACTGTTAAGGGTCAGCTCCAGGGTACCCAGAAGGTCACCAGAAGCAAAATGTGAAGGACCTTGTTAGTCACAGAAAACTTAAAATCTTTACCCAGAAGACAGTGAGGAAACAGGTATAGAGTTGCCGGCAGAGGAAATTGTCTTGGCATCAGGGGAACTGGGAGTCAGCCTTCCTCCCTTCATGACTACACATTCTCATGGCAGAAAATTTTGAAAATAAAATTAGAAAGTACAAAGTTGAGTGAGTCCAGCACTTTCTTCCTAGGGTTTCTGGGACAGCCCTGGCTTCAGAATCCCCNTCATGCTAGTTCCAAAAGTACTTTTCTTCTTGCCCGACTTTGTCCAACTATACCAATCAAACTCCTTCAAATTCCTATGGCTCAGGGGAAAGCTGATCATCTTTAAGCCTCTTAAGGCAGAGTCCACAACTTCTTTCAGAGTGTGAGAATGCATGGTAGAAGCAGATTTGTCAACAGTGGTAGCTGGGTGACAGTCAAAAGGGAAAGAGGGGCAGGAAAGGTCTTATCATGGAAGAACTAATTTCTTCACTGCTAGTAAATTTCAGCCCTTCATGTGGAAAGCCCTGTTTGCAGAATCAGGGGTGAACTGAAGAAATATGTCTGTGTTAATCACATATATGANGTTCTATGNCATATACATTAAATCAGATTCAATTAATTCTTTGAATGGAGTAGGATGGATGCTTCATAACNTTGAGGAACCCCGGGAGGAACTCACCCATCAGGTGTCTTGGTAAAANGACTTAGGACCTTGACTGAAATGACAAAAGACAAAAAAAAAGGAATTTAAAAGGAGAGAGAGAGANAGGGTGAGATATTCACTTTAGAAATAGCTCTCTGGATATGGGAGACACACTGTGATCATGAGAAGAGAGAAGAAGGAGAAAGATGACCTGAACTGGAGGGGTGATGGAGAGCTGTGTTCATGGAGNAGTAAGTGGGTATGGTACAATTCCACCAAGCAAGAGCACAAAGCAGGGGTTAACAAAAGGTGTACCCTCTTCCTGACCTGGCATCACTTGTTTTGTTAGTAAAGCTTTATTGGAATATGGACACACCTATTTATTTGAATAGTAACATTGGTTTTACAGCACAAAGTCAAGTATTTATGAGGAAATGCTCATTGTTGGCAAAGCTGTAAATATTCTCCATTGGTCCTCTATGGAAGGATCTGACCCTTTAGCTTAGAAGAGGTTTAGGGCTCTAATTCAAGGGTTCCACAGGACGATGATGAATTCACTAATGATGTAAACCAGAAATGTTGTAGGAAGCCCTAAGGATCACAGAAATATTTTAGGAAATCAGATGTAGCATTGACATAAAGACTGGGAATTCAAAATATGAGCATGGGGTAGAGATTCAGATTCAAGTCATGACAACACCCAAGTTTGTGAACACGGTGAGATTGCACAGCCTGGCCCTATAGTATAAAGTGTCTGTGAATACGGTGAGATTACACAGCCTGGCCCTATGGTGTAAAGTGTCTGTGAACATGGTGAGATTGCACAGCCTGGCCCTATAGTGTAAAGTGTCTGTGAACATGGTGGGATTGCACAGCCTGGCCCTATGGTGTAAAGCAGTGCTTCTCAGTCCTCTTCCCCAAGAATTCCCCAGGCAGGGAGAGGACTATGTAGATCTTAGGTAAAGAATATGGAAGGAAGTGAAGGAAGCTCAGGATTTCTTCAAAATCTCCTGTTTAACCTTTAAAATATATTTAAATTTGGAGGCCTGGAGAGATGGCTCAGTGGGTAAGAGCACTTGCTGTATCAGCATGAGGACATAGGTTCAAATCCCCAGCACCCACTTTTTAAAATGCCAGGATGGCCATGCTTTTTTGTAATCTCACCTAATAATGGTATGTCCAGGGAGCTCATTGGCTGGCTAGCCTAATGGAAATAGTGAGCTTCAGGTTCTTCAAGATACTCTGTCTCAAGGGAATAAGGTGGAGAATGACTAAGGGAAGATAGCAGACATCCTGCTTTGGCATTATTTAAAAGGCACTTGTACTAGTTCATTGGAGGTATGAATTGTTAAATAATTCTATAAAATGCATGCCATTCTATTTTCTTTCTCCTTTTTTTTTAGAAATCAAACCAAGGATCTCATACATGATAGCTAAATACTGAGCCATAACTTTTGCCCTTCATTCATTATTAAATAAAAATGAAGACAATTTAGCCTGAACAATTTGGCCTGAACATAAAATGACAAAGCCATTTTTGTCAAAATCAGAAGGGTTGATGGTTACTCCCAAAGCCTTGTGTTGTGGCATATTAATTTAAGATGTGTTACATTTACTTGTGCTGTGAATAATTGTTTAATGATGCAAAGATATGTTGTATTCTTTCATGTTACATTTGTTTAACTCTGTGAAGCTGTGTTACTTTCCCTGCCCCAAACACCTAATGGTCTAATAAAGAGATGAATGGCCAATAGCAAGGCAGGAGAGGGATAGGCAGGGCTGGCATAGAGAGAAAATAAATAGAAGGAGGAAAAGAAGAGAGAGAAGAGCGAGAAAAGAAGGAGAGGAGGATTCCTGAGGCCAGTCACCAAGCCACACAGCCAGACACAGGATAAGAAAGAAAGGAAAGATGTACAGAAATAGAAAAAGGTAAAAGCCCAGAGGCAAAATATAGGTGGAATAATTTAAGTTAAGAAAAGCTGACTAGAAATAAGCCTAGCTAAGTCCAGGCATTCATAAGAAAGAATAAGTCTTCGTGTGATTATTTGGGAGTTGGGTGGTGGGGCCTCCAAAGAGTTAAAAACAACCAGCTACAGCCTTGTCTTCAAATCCATAGGGATCAGTAGTTAGGTGTAGCTGAACTCTCCCAAACACTCTGTAGCTAAGCTTCCAACTGGGTACCACCCTCAGTGGACTTAGTCCATCCACCACTGAATGCCAGGGTCAGGATGTACTGTTGTCCTTGAATACTCTACCACTAAAATAAATCTTGGCCCATCCATGTGGAAAGTGAAATCACATAATTATCCAAGATTCTGAGATTCTGCACCTGGCCCTATGGCATAAAGTGGAGATGTGGTTTATCGTAGAAGCTTCTAGAGACAAGAAGGATCTCCAAAAATGCTAGGCCTGACTTATTTTGCCATAGAACATTCCATTACAAATAAGCTACATTAGCTGGAGGTGGCCACTACATTGTCTTGATATCCAGATTTCTTAGCTTCAAATTAAAGATGGGAAGCATGTTTGCTTCATCAAAAGCAAATTCTTTGACCTTGGCAGAGCTCCATATGAGTTCTGCAGAATGAATTTGTGACTGCAGTATGTCAGGCGATGTGGTTCACAAGGTATCTTCTATCAGACAGATAAGATACTAAGAGGAAGTCAGGGGCCACTTATTCACAGCATAGAGATCCAGACACATAGACTTTGACAACCCTCAGCTGGACTTTAGGAGAAGCTTGCCAGGTCTTTACCACTGTACCTCATTCTCTGAAGCAAATACGAACCAGCTTAGTGGTGCTAATGCAAGAATTCTGGGAGAATGATTACTATGAAAGGTTGATGCTTTATCTCTCTTCGTGAGAATGGAAGACACACACACACACACACACACACACACACACACACATCAATAGGTATTCTGGCTAACTCAATCCAGACTTGTGGCTGCTGGAAGGTGTAAGACAAGAAAATGTTTTAGGAACTGCTTTGTCTACTTTTCTACCCTCCTCAACAAGAGGTTTGGCTACGAATCTCAGGGCTAGAACAAGAGTTTCTACCACTAAAATAAAAATCTTTACTACAATCGTCCTTTAGGAAAATGATTGTCTAGATGAAAATATTGAGAGGTTTGCTTCAAGTTGGGAAAAACAGATCGCTTCCTCCTCATGCCTACAAGAAGTGAAAAATCAGAAGATACCTCTTATTATAGGGGAATCCACTTTCAGGTTCAGTCTGGATAAAGGATCAGGAAGTGGACTGACATCAGAAGCAGTCCAGCCCCAGGAAAAATGAAAGTTTAATAGTCAAGGATAAAGGGGGTCTTCAGAAAACATCACAGTAGTCTCAATGAATGCTGGGTATCTGTATAAATCACTTAACCTAACAAAACATCTCAGCTACCCATGCAACATGAAAGAATTTGACACTAGTTTGATGTTTTTGGTGATTTTTAGCGGAGAATGAAACTTTGTGAGTGGCCCAATGGAGACATTGCCCCCTCCCCATCCCCAGCCAGTGAGAAGTTCCTATAGTACTGCTAATCTTTGAGCACACTCCCAAAGTTCATGTTCTAGAAAATGAATCCTCATTTCAAGAGCATTGATTGGCAGGTGAGGACTTTAACAGGTGAGTCGTAAAGGGTTGTGAATGGATGTAGTTATTACCACGGTGGGAAGGCTCCTGATAAGATGTTGAGTTCAGCCAGGTTCTGACTCTCTTGCTTTCTTCCCTTTGCACTTTGCACCCACAGGATGATGGACCATGTGGCGGCTAGCTAGATGGAGGAATTCAGAGCTTCCAGGCTCCAGAAATACAAAAAGGAAATCTTTTGTTTGTTGTCTAGTCTTGAGCATTTTGTTATAGTAGCATAAAAATAGGAGAAGGCAAGTTCTTACTACGCTTAAGGAAGACAACTCATGTATCTCGAAAAATAGAATTACATTTAGCAAAATATTAAGACTTCNTAAAGTTAATGCATACACCAATTACTTAGTAAATGCTTTTGCAGCATAGAAAATGGCTGAGCAGAGTTTGCATTTGAGCTGGTGGGAACTATTAGGAACCACACATAGAAATAATCTCTTGAGTACCACAAAGAATAATGAAATAGGGGAAGGGAGTAGACAGGAGAGGAGAGGAGAGGAGAGGAGAGGAGAGGAGAGGTAGGGGGAGGTTTTGTTGGTAGTGTGACATCCAGCAGGCACAGCAAGGTAAAGACTGTCTTCACAATGGAGAAGGTGGCTGAGTGCTAATTCAGTGACTTTGCATGATTCAAAAGATGCCAACTCTAAGGCTATTTTGGATCATGGAATATATATTTCCTGAGCATCATTGACTGTAGTATAACAGTCCGTTCTTACCTATGACATCTGGTCCTCCCCAAAAGGTGACAATTCCTGACCTCTTTTCCCTCAGAGATGGCTCCATGTGCACATTACAGATGAACATTAAGGCACCGCCGTGTTGGTGAGTATTACAGGCAAAGCTGAGGAGTTAGAAATTAGTTGACTGTGAAAACAAGGATAACAGCACTGGCTGTCACAGTTCATTTTTATTTACTTTGTAAATAATGTAAATTATCCAGCCTTCCTTCAAAAGTTTCTACACACCATCTTTTCATACTTTCTAGACAGGCAGAAGTGTGGCTTTCTTCCTATCACAAACACAAAATTACTCGTCCTTGAATATAATAATAGTAAGTCAATCTTTCATCTCATTTTTTGAGAATTATCGTTGTCAATGGACAAGTAAAAGGAAAGATTGAGCTGTTGTTTGAGGGGAACAAATAGTAANTATGTCCTAATCCAATTGATGGCTTATGACAATCAGTTGATAGGAAATAATTCTATTCACCATATTGGTAATGTCATTATTTGAAGGTGAATTTCTCCTGGGTGCCTCAGGAGGAAGTCTCTGTGGGATGNANTGCTCACTGGACATTTTGTCAGGAAAGCAGAACCTTGCAAATTCCAGAAGTAAAATTTTCTCTCTCTCTGAATGTAGTTTTTTCACTCTTGAAAATGCTTACTATGCCCCAGTTTGTGCAGGTTTGAAAGAGAAGGCAATAATAATAATAATAATAATAATAATAATAATAATAAATATCTATTTAGTGATTTTTTTTAAATAACACACAATGTATAGAACCTGGAATATGTAAGTGATCACCAGTAAATGACTAAATTGGACTAAAGAGGCTAATCTCATCAAAACACCAAACTTTTTTTGTAAAAGTAGATCTCATATCCTAGACTAGTCTTGAACTTGCTTTGTAATGGAGGAGGTCTTTGAATTTCTGACCATCTTGTATCNACTTCCTGACTTTTGGAAACTATTCAAAAGAAAAGTGATGCCCTTGAATAATAGTAAAGAGGATCTCCAGGCTCTTCAAGCCACATGGGACAGGCCACAGGCCACTCCAGACGCTGCGTCTATCCTCACATCTACCAGTCAGGCCCCATTGGTGGTTCCGAGTGCCTATAGATGAGTTTGCTGTTCTGGGCTCCATAGGTTAGCCAGGGAGCTACTGTCACTACATCGAGGTGTCACCAAGAGCCCTGTGCTTTGCTCTCTTGAGGGGTTGAGTTTGTAGATCTCAGGCAGCAAAAGCATAAAGGGGGGGAGAAGAAATGATGGGCAAGGGGAATGCCGAGGAAAGGGAACGATGGAAAGACCATGGGTGCCTGAGGATCTAGGGAAGGTTATTTTTTTCCCATTTTAGATTTTTCCTTTCAGAAACCACTCAATAGCAGCTGAGCAAAGAGGAGAAGAGCTGGCTTGAGGACTGCAGCTCACTTGTTCCTTCATACTTGTATGCCATCTATCCCAGTCCACGTCCAGCCTAGACAGACTGGAAGAAGTTACAAGGAAGGTAAGACAAAGGGTAAATAAAGTAGTTGATGTTGCATATATTATATCTCTCATCTATCTATCTATCTACAATCTCTCTAATTATATTTTTGAGTATCTATCTATTGCATTTGTAAAACACTACAAATTTCCAATAAAATACTGTTAACTGTGTCACAACATTGAGAGAGAACACAATTTACATAAAATGTATTTGGGGTGTGTAAGGCTGAAGAGAGAGCTTGTTCTTGCCTGTGTACTTGAACTACGAGGGTAAGAGCCGACCTGAAGTTTGAGAGATGAAGATGAGAAGCTGGGTGAGGAAGCCTCCTGCCTTTGTGAGTATGAGGCAGAAGCTGGGGAGAGCAACTGGGCAGCATGGACAGGTACAGGGGAAAATTTGGGAGGAGCTTGCGCTGGACCAGGGATTTCATGGGGTACTCCTCTCCACTGCATGCCTAAGATCTGGTCTGGGTTTTGAACATCTTTCTTTGCTCACTCACAGACAAGATGAGCTACAGTGTCTAGATGCTAAGAAGGACTGCATGATTAGGGCTCACCTCCTTCCACCTGGGACAATAGTTAAGGAAAGATTCTTTAACCCCTAAATTGAATTGTGGAAAGTGACTTCTTGCTGCCCTCATATCCTTGTCCCCCTCTTCTGTGATTGTCTGTGTTCCACAGACCCCTTAGAAACTTGCCACTAAACTAATCACTGGGTGGCACCCACGAGCCAGAGAAAAGATGGATCGAATTGCAGGCCCTCAAGAATACACATATTTTAACAATTTCCTCCATCCCCAGTGAAATTATGCTAATATTTTAGTTGAGTTTCCTCAAGTCTGGAACTCAAATTAAGTCTGTCTGTTTCATTTTTATGATAGCGCTTGAAATCACTTGCAGACAAGGGGTTGTTAGGCCATGAGATTTATAGTGGCATTGCCACGAAGGTCAAACACATCCTGAGGAAGAGGAAAGCAATCTGTAGAACCAGTGTTTTCACTGCAATAAACTTTATAGCAGCATTAAGGGAGTAGTTACACATCAGCCGGACGGTGTTGATTTCATTGAGAATAAGTATATTTACACTTGTAAGCCTTCTCTTCATAATATTCTGAATGTTTTACACAATGGGGTTAGTGAAGGTTGGATCTGGGCATATTTCACCAGTGACAAAATTTGTTTTTCTTTTTCCCACCCATCCCTGTTACTTTCAGAAAATGGGTTTACAAAGCCTCCACAGGGGCTGAGTCAAAGCTGAGAAATGCTCTGACATTTCCAACAAGGTCAAAGATACTGGAGAAATGAAAATTAAATTCATTGTGTCTATTTATGTGATTAAAGATGAGATAAACCTGAAGGAATAAAATGCCCCTAACACTAAAAGGGGCCCTGTAGATGAGTGATTATTCCTCATTGTGGCTAGTTTTGCAGAACTGGAATTTCTTAATGCGTTTTTGTTTGTATTGTTTAAATTGCTGATTTCACTTTCCACAATTAAAGGGACAAGGCAGGGAAATGATGCAGCTCCTTGGTGGAGCACTTGTCTAGCATACATAAGTCCCTGGGTTTAATCCCCAGCACAGCAAGTATATGAAGAAACAGGAAATAATAAATAAATAAATAAATAAATAAATAAATAAATAAATAAATAAATTTTAAAAGGTGGCAAGATATACCTCCAATCTATATTAGGCCTACAGTGAAAAATGTTTTCGCTCAACACAATCTTCACTTCATTAATACCCAGCACTGCTGTGCTTATGACTAATCCAAAGAAACTGCATAATTATGTTATATGGACAAAGTGGTTCGCCTGCTGTTTAATGCCTTATTGATCCTGTATCTTGTCCACTAGGTTTTAAACATCACAATCATCTCATTCACAGTTACATTCCCAAGGTAAACAATGTCTGACATTGGGTCCTCTAAGCTAGTTTCTGAATACATTAGTGAATCTTCCTATCCTTCTCAGAATCCTTTCCCATAGTGAAAATAGTTTCTTACTTAGTTTCAGTCAATATCAAGTCAATGTTTTCTACTTCTGTGAAANAGATTCTAGAACCTTCCCTCTCTACCTAGTTTTGCTCTCTAACAACTGCTTGGGCACTACCAAATATAGAGGAACAAGTAGATGTCGTCCATGTCCTAAAAATGAGAAGGCTGGGACCCCTGCTTATAGGCCTACTAAGCAGCATGTGCTGATAAGAAAGCATGGGGCACAGTCTGGAACTGTTCCTGTCTGAACCAGAGCACAGTGCTCTATGTGTTAACTCGAAATTGGTGGGGCCATGCAGTGGGTGCGTCGTCTTTCCTCATGATTGCTTTGTGTGTGTATGTTCTTGTTTAAGTAGCCTGTAGCCTCTATCTTTACAGAGTTTAATTCAGCCATTTTTAAAATCATGTAATGTTTTGCCACTTTGAAAAAACAAACAGACGTGGAATAACATGCCAAATTGCTCATTAGACTTAACCAATTATGTGGTAGACTGGTTATTTGTATATTTTTATCCTCTTTTTCCAACAAATTTCCTTAAGTTTTTTTTTCTACTGACTATAAAAATAAAATATTTCATTCTGTTGAAAACTACAGTAAAATATAGAAGAGGAAAATTACCTAAATTCCTGCTACCTAAAGCTAAACTCACTGCTTGGGTTCAGGTGTATTTCAGTGAATTTTTCAAAATGTGAGTATAAAATTTTACTTATTCTCATAAAATCAGCACCATCCAACTGAGTTGTAATGATCCTGTTAATTGTCCCTTGCTTTTGTCTTGCTATATTTACACGACTCTTAGTACAGAATTGCATTGGTTATTGATCACCCATCACTGAACTACTACACAAGACCCATAGTATCAATGGCTTGGAGACTCAAAGGAACAACACTAAACCAACATCTTACCAAACCACTGAAGAAAAGGTAGGTAAATAGTGTAATCAATTTTTTTTAGTTATAAGATTATTGAGAGTAAAAATTATCATCTTATACATGTTTATGGATGTACTTAAGGNTGAAATTTAAGTGAACTAAATAAGGTTTTGTTAGTAATATTACACACATAGAGAAGCATTTAGTATTATTAAGAACATAAAGGAAAATAGTATTATGCAGCAGTGGTACCAAATTTGATTCCTAGGAAATCATATAATAAGGTTTTTGAAGATGAGCATGGTGGAAGCAGGGAAGTCAGGAATTTAAGACAATCTTCAGCAGCATAGGTAACTTCAAAGTCAGCTTGGACCAGACAAGACCCTATCTCAAAACAAAACAAACAAAAAGTCAAGATTATATACTGTCTTCTTGGGAAAACTAGTTGAATATTCATTGTAGATAACCTAGCTAGGAAAAACCATTTTACATTAAATCTCAGTAGAAGGATTGTCACTCAAGGGTAACACCAGCCTACAGATTCAAGAGTGCAAATGTCCACCAAATCAAATCAAAAGGGCTTGGGGGAAAATACTATGATGTAAAAACTAATGTAAGTTATACTTCATTTCTTGAACACTGCAGGTCAGACCTGTGGAGTTTTATCATTGTGGCTTGGAAGAAACAGAACAACAGGCATATGTGGGCAGAACTCTGGGCTACAAGACACGTAACAGTTCTCCTCACTACTGACCCAAGTCCTGTGTCTTCACTTACTGTGATATGAAACAGAATGGAAGTGGAGGTCTTGAGAATGTCTTCTTTCAAATGCTTTGGCTAAATGTCTTTGCCCATAAATTCATCAGTTGAAGCACTAACTCTTAGTTCCTCAGAATGTGGCTGTTTTTGTTTGTTTGTTTGTTTGTTTGTTTGTTTGTTTGTTTGTTAAGAAAGGGCCTTAAATGACATAATTAAAGTATAATTAGGGTGGATCATGACCAGTGTGAATGTCGTCTTGATCTGAAAAGATGGGACACTGACGGGTATCAAGAGAAGAGTGTGCAATGATATAGGGAGACATCAGCATCTGCAAGCTCTACCTCTCTCCCCCTTGCTCCTCTGATGCATCACTGAACATTATTCATGCAATATGGAGGGGCTGTAATGGAGTGTCCTTGGACAAAGCTGCTAGCATGTAAGCTACTTGGTTATTCTCTCTTGGGTCCTTGATGTATTATTCAATGAACAGCTTCAGCACTGGCCAGCACTCCCTGAGACAGAATGGAGAGTTCTNACAAACCTCCTTACTGACATCTTCCTGCCCAAGTCATTTTCTATCTGTATGACAGCAGAGAAGCCCAAAGCTTGTGATGATATGGAGACCTGATTTCAGACGTTCTGACNAAAGCACCTGAGAAATCCAACTCACATCTTCATCTTGGACTTCTGGTTTTCAGAATCATGAGAAATGGAGTTTTTGTGACCAAAGACACGTGGTCTGTGGTACTTTGTCATGGTAACCATGGATAACAAACACAGTTTCTAACTTCATTTCAGAATATGGCATGGAGTCAAAATGGCTGTATACAGAATGTCTCTGGTTGCAGAGACTCCCTCGGAGTGCTCTGCCTGTGTGACAAACATTTCCGATGCAAGAAAGTTTCCTCTCTCCCTTAGAAGTAGCCCATGAAAGCACAAGCTGCACACAGCCACTGTCAATACTGCCGTGTGGTCCTCTGAGGAGGAGACAGGATCAGGTCAATATGCCTCAGGAAAGTGTTAGAAAGTGCACACTTGAGCAGTAGAGCTGTGCAGGGTCATAAGGGATCCGAAAGCCATAAGGAAGAGTGTTANGGAGAAGGGCCTCCNTAGAGTCCCACGCGTGGTTGTCTGGCTCTGTCCTCACCTCCTGTGCTTAAGAGTCAACTTGGCTTTCTGACTTCAAGGCACCAGACAACTAGTCACAAGGTAGAACAGATTCCAATCTCCTAAGAGTGGCAGAATCCTAATTTTTGAAAATGTGCACATGTGTGCACACATGCTTGGGCTATTTTGTGTGTATGTAATGTATGTAAAGATAGCAGCNTGTGTATTGATAGGAAGTCATCAATTAAACTTAAGATAAAATAATCAAAGACATGTGGGGCAGTTTTACTGCGTCCATTGCCAGGTAAGGATCTCCACAGCTGTTCCTGGCACTTACTTGCAGTGTGTCTTTAGATTAAGTGTTTGGGGTCTCATCAGCTCTGAAATGAAACAGTGCCAGCAACTCACTTGGGGAAGTAGGTGGGCAAGTCCTCGAGTGACAGTAAGTATTTGAATGAAATGCCATGGCGCCTTTTGAATAGTCCCTGAAAACAGACTCTGCGGGCGTGCACACCACAGTAGTGACGGATGTAGGGAACTAAGTTAGAAGCCATCATTTAAGCACATGTAAAAGCTAGGAGGATAGGAGTTGGTGGTCCAGCACTCACTGTTGGCAAGCTGCAGACCTTCCTCTGCTTTAAACTGTCCAAGCCTGGGGAGTACCCTGCAGTTTACCTCTTCATCTTCAAAGTGAGGGGCATGTNCTAAAAGAGCACATCCTTCAAATCTCTGCCTCCAGCTGCAGTTCTGATGCAGACTCTTAGAATCCCTCCGTCAAAGTGCTCATCAAGGCACACATTTTAAACAAAGAAAACAAGGAAGAAAATGGAAAAGGTTTAGAGGTGAGAAGATGCTGAGTGACTCCAGTTACACTAGAGAAAAAGCCTCCCAAACTGGAGGTGGTAAGGANGAAGGGTGGAAAAAACCAAATTCAAGATGGGGAAATAAATCTAGAGTAAGGGCTTATGTACATCTCAAGGTCTTTCAGCTAGTTAAGGTTTGTCTACCTGCCAACAAGCCCACAGTGCCCAAGGAAGGTGTGACTCTCTGTATTCCCATAAGCAATTTGAAAACTAGGGCATTTATGCAACTATGGAATGTTATGCCAAACATATGCCNTGTAAAATAAACTTCTTACAATTATTAAGTGGCTAGACATCCCAATTAGAAGTCCCAATGCCCACATAGCCAGATTTTAAAATGTTGATGAAATTGAATAGTGTCAAGTTATTTGGAGAAGTCTCTGCTGCCCNTTATGTGCTGACTTTTAAAAAAAAGTGCAAGAAATATGGCTTTAGTTTTGTCTGAGAATGAAATACAGTGTGTTGAAAATGGCTTCAGCAAATTTCAAGCACTCCCATAAATTCTCTCATTGTGCTTTGCTTATTGGACTGTCAACAGTAATAACACTTCATATCAAGATATATTCCCCTCTTGTAGAACTGATCAATTTAGCAGTTTCCATTTCCCAATTATAGATGAAGTGTGAATGAAATACAGAAGGTAGNTTTTCAAAAGAAATCAATGGGAAGACATAGTCATTATTTCAGTAACACTGCATCATGAAGAGTGACCTGATTTTAACAAAACATCACACAGAGACAGTGACTCATATTTCGTAGACATTTTCCTGTGACATCAGTGGGAGGGAAGACCTTTTATCAGTAACCATGCCCTCTACCAGAAATATGAATTGTATTCCCAATTGTGAGCATTTACCCATTTATTGATGGCTGTGCTCTCAACACTAGGACTTGTCCACGTCTTCCTACCATTATACCTGGACATGATGTTTTCACCAATAGTTTTGCATCAGTGCATTAATAAAAATACAAATGAAGATGATCTTAATAGTGGTTTTATAGATTTCTCTAATACAAATTATGATTTTATATTTTGTCTTGTGTTTTCATTTTCTCTTTTAGCCATTGGTCTTTACTTATATCTAATATAAAATAAAAATAAAATACTATGCTCAACAATTTCATACNTGATGTGCAAAGCCCAAATCATCAGAATTCTTGTGTTCTAAATCTATGATGGATTGATAATAAAGAAACCAATTATTTTCTTAAATCTCTAAATGTGTCTAATGAATTGTTCAAATATGGCTTTCTTTTCTTCTCATTTTTACACTTGCCGGGTAATTTGTTATTAAGTCAGATAGTTCAAGCCTGTGAGACAACTGGCTCGGCAAGTAAAGACACTCTCCACTGAACCTCACAACCCCAGTTCAGTTCTCAGAACCTGTGTGGTGGATGGAGAGAATCAACTCCAGTGGGTTATCTTCTCTCTCTCTCTCTCTCACACACACACACACACACACACACACACACACACACACTGTGTTTTTAAAAAGACTGCTAAGTTTCAATATCCTGATAGCCAACAGATTGCCAACAGAAAAGATATATTTATGTATTTATAGGATTCCTAATATGTATAAGATAAGTTTGACAATAATCAAAATCAGTTGTTCAGGCGAAGTTCAAGACCATGTTGGAGTGAGGAAGATGTTTCTTTGGTGGGTCCTTCTGTAGAGGACCTATGCACTGTAATAAAAAGGCCTTGGCAACATCCTTACAGTGGTGGAGCAGCTGCTTTCGTAGGGCTATTTACACCAATGTACCTTAGAGTTTGGGACTGTACGATAGCAATTGGAGAGTTAGTAAGAACACAGTTATTAATGATGTAAGTTCCCAAAACTTAGAAAATGTACATTTTAATTTTAATGCTGATAATAATAGTGGTGACCATGACAGTGATGTGGTGTTTGTCATATTCCATATGCAATGTGCATCGTTTTACTGGCATTCTTATTTACTCCTTATGGTGATCTCTNNAGGTAGACATAATTCAGTTTCACAAACGACATTTCGGCCTTTGAAGGATCTCAGCCAAGAATGCTCAGTAAGTGTTGGTCAAGACCTGAAGTTTGCACCACTCTTCTAATGCCCTGACNCCAGATCAATCTGTCTCCTCACCCTCAAAGTAGCCATTACACAGACATCTAGCATAATGAATGAGTCTGGCCAGTTCAGATTTAGTATAAATTAAATAACACAGAATTTATTGTGTGCTGTCTGGTGGCTTTCCTTCGATGGGTTGTAATTTGCTGATTTTCAATGTTGTGCAGTTTTCAATCCAACAGTTATATAGTCAGTGGATATGTTTATTGTTTCTATATCTTTAATTATTATGTATATTGCTGCTGTGAGCATTCTCATATCTAGCTCTAAATGCATTTGGATACATATTGTTGTGGTATGAATGCCATGTCTAAGTGGATTGGACAATAAACAAAATTAGTCCTACAGATGAAAAGGTCTGTTGTTGAATTACAATGAAATAACTTTAGTACATGAATCTATGATGGGAGGTTGGGATGTGGAAGAGTGTACAGCATTTACTCACAATATTCAAGTCTCCAGTTTCAAACTCCAGAACCACACACACACACACACACATACACACAAATATTTGAAGAAGTGCTCAGCTCTAAATGGGACATCTATATCTCTCCCTCTTCCCTGGAACCAGAGTGCATGGAAAGAGTGTAAGGGCCAAAGCCAGAGTAAAGGTAATAAAGTCATGAGGCAGAAAGTAAATTAATCGAAATGAGTTAATTTAAGTTATAGAAGCTAGTTAGAAACAAGCCTAAACTATCNGCNGAGCTTTCATAACTAATGATGTCTTTCTGTGGTTATTTGGGAGCTGGCTGGTAGGACAGAAAAATCTGCCTACAGGGCAGGGGCTCACAAAGCCCCACCCTCATCTGGGAAGCTGTTGGCAATTGATGGCTCTGTTGGGTTGAGGGTCAGTTTTCCTCAGGGATGCTTCACGTGAAAGGCTCCCCATGGCCCAGCAGATGTTCCTGTATCTATGCACACAGGCATCACTGGGTGTACTTGATGGGATTTTTGAAAAAGCACATGAAGTTGGGAGGAGTAAGTGGTGGTGGAGCCCGGGAAAGAAGCGGGAGGGGAGAAAATGGGGGTGGGTTTGATCAGAACAGATTATATACGTGAGTGAAATTCTCTAACGATAAAAAGGTAAATCTACACTGTAGCTCTGTGTGCTTGCCCTCTTTCTGTTCATAATTTTGTACTTTGCTTATATCAGAAAAAATCAGTTCAAATCCATCAAATCCATCTACTAATGAAAAGATCAGAAACAAAGCCCACAAAAGCTTTCTGCTTTTAAATAAAATTGCTGCAAATAATAACTGATTTTCTCTGAAAAGAACCAGTACTCAAAAGAAGTATAAGTGAAGTGCCATTTTAATTATAGGATGTNCTGAATGAGCTACTGCCTGCCTATTGCTGTAGGCAGGAAGCCCTCTCAAGGGCTCCTTGACACCACCCATCAGAGAAAAGCACTAAAATGCCTTTGAACTTGAATTTAAAGTGCCTTGAAATACTATAATCTTAATTAGCTATGACACATAAATTACTTCATTTTACGCCCACGACTGTTGGCATTCAGAATTCCAAGTCAGAGTTTCTGAATTCTCAGATTAATGTGCGTGCCAGGAAGCACCATTATTGCCCTGGGAAGGAAATATCTTTCGCCTTTAGGGAAAAGGCACAGATCCCAGGGAATTTATCAGAAAAATTGCTGAACTATTGTCTTACATGGTTCCCCTCGCATGGTAACAAATAATTAGCCAATTTCAAGAAAGAAATATTGGGGCTTCTTAACTAAGACCCCTGCAGCTCTCAGGGGAGATTTGCAAGCTTTTCAAGAATGTGTTTTAATTCTGTTTTCACTTATTCTGATGACTATCTTAAAAGCCAACATAGTCGGGCTTACTCGGAGGGCCTCACCANTGAACACTCNTGCCAGAGTGCGTGTTCATGTTTGCCTTCTCCTGGAAACCAGCATGAGCACCCATTCTATCATAGCTGAACAGGCTGAGGAAAGCTTGAGGACAATGCTGTGTGCTAATGACATGCTGCTTTCAAGTTAATTCAGACTGATTCTGAATAAGGAGAGATGTGAAGTATCATGTAACACTCAGTAATTAAGGCATGCCAAAGTCAAAAGATGTCAAAAGAATTTGCACTACAATGCACAGTTCCATTTCCAACAAAATAACAGTAATTAATATCANTTCTTTAGATTTTACTGGCTTTGTATTTAATTTTCAAATACATTTTTTGTTTATAGGCATATAATTGTTATAGATACCTACTTTTATTTTGACCTAACTTGAGAAGTATAAAGATCAGCACAGATGTTATGTGCCAATAAAAAGATACTCAAAATAGTATCAGAAATGCAGAAGGGTCTAAGGGAGAAAATAATGTAATTGCACTCAATCACACAAAATTACTCATTATATCAAGTCAAAGAAGATAAATTTTCATATGGACACATACAGGCATATATTATATTATATACATAATAAACCACATTTAAGACAAAAAATTAAAATAATAATATGAATGAAAAATTGGAGTTCATCAGAATCTTATTCTTTCTTTATAGTGTATATGTGTGCGTACATGTAGTGTAAGTGTGTGTGTGCATATGTGGTATACATACATGTGGATGTGTGTGCATNCAGAGGTTGGAGGTCAAAGTTGGGTGTCTTTCTTTATGTCTTTTTTCCTGATNTAAAAGTGTTTATTTTATTCCTGTGCAGTGCGTCTAGGGTGTGGGAGGGCAAATGAGCATGCCACAGTGTGTTTACAGATATCAGAGGACAACTTTGGGAGTGCTTGGACTTCATAGAAAGCACCTTTACCAGCTGAGTTATCTCCCCAGCCTCAGAGTTTTTCTCCTTTAGAACACATTTTTGAAAGTGTATAATGGTACCTGCCAGGAATCTCAGAGCTTGAGAGGATGAGCCAGAAGAAGCATAGAGTGTGCCAAGTCAGCCTGGGCTATAGAACAAGATCCTGTGTGGAAAAATCAAAATAATAGTAATTAGTACAAATACNATGCATCTTAGCATTTCTTGAGTTTAAGAACACTGCTTTCTCTAGAAAGTCAGCCATGTGAATATCAACTGAGAAGGTNGTTTTCTGAGAACTCTCCCTGAGCCTTATTTAAAAGCCTACCTCCAATGAAAGTAAGGCCCCGTTGCTGAAGACAACACTTCCCTATGTCATTGAACACAGAGACCTCTGGTTGGTGCCTCATTAGAGCCTTCACTCCTACTACTAGTGTCATGGTACTGAAATGGAAGGTAACCTACACACTACCAGAGGGAAAGAGCAGCCATCAATCCAGATACAAACCCTGTGATCTACAACGCTGATCTGCCTGAAAGAAATGATGGTGCAAAGAAGCACAAATATTGTGTGTGCAAGCAACCCCACACTAATTGGGTTTAAGGCAACTCCACAAGATGGAACTCACGGCTGACATTGCTCCAGTGGGCAAGAACCTGTGACTGAATAGGTTATAGTTCTAAGGGAAAATCAAATACTGTTGAAGGAACATAGCAATAAAATGACTCCTAACAATATTCTTCTATATCNATAGGTGAATGNCTCTCTCAAAAAGCACCAGAGAATCTTCCTCTTGCAGTAGATGGAAACTAACACAGAGGCTCATAACTGGACAATGTTCAGAGAATGGGAGATTTTNTAACACTCAGGCCTAAATGGGATGTCTTCATCAAAGNCCTCAGGGAGNTATATGGAAGAAGAGACANAAAGAATATAAGAGCCAGAGAGGATGGATGACTTCCAGGAAACCATGTATTTCACACACAGGGACTGATGCACATATGAACAGACAGAGCTTGTGGCAGCAGGCACAGGATCCATACAAGCTCAAGCTAGACAGGTCCAAGTACTGAAAGGTGGAAATGTACACGGGTTCCCACCCCTAACCAAGAAGCTATCTGCAATAGACA
>LZPO01008070.1:176751-191010 GCA_001675575.1 Neotoma lepida
TGGGGCTCTTGCTTTTGAATAACAGTGGGAATATTTGGGATATCATTTCTCTATGGAGCTTTGAGCAGAAAGAAGGCCAAAGTCTCTTCTGGGCTAAATAATATGGTGCAACAGTGAAGGAAATGCTTTGGTAAGACTCCCCTGGAATTATTGAGTTTATCTNAGTTCTTTCAGTTCTTGGTATAAGTCTTGGACTACTTCCATAAGNCANGAAGTGGACTGCTAGGCTTGCAGTGCTTAAAACTAGATGCTGTTTNGAAGAAGAAGGCTGATAGTTGCAGGGCAACAGTTGGGCAAGAATGCAACAGGGATTTATTGAGCATCTGTGGGCATGGCAGTTGAGGAAATCTAGGTAAATGGCTTGATTTTTGCTAATCCCAAATCATTGGATTGCAGTAAGTTAAGAGGTTTAATTAGCCAGACATTGGTGGTGCACACACTTAATCCCAGCACTTGGGAGGCAGAGACAGGTAGATCTCTGTGAGTTCAAGGCCAGGCTTATCTATAGAGTGAGTTCGAGGACAGCCAGGGTGGTTGCACAGAAAACCCTGTCTCAGAAAGAAAACAGCCAGGGTGGTTGCACAGAAAACCCTGTCTCAGAAAAAAAAAAAAGACTTTTAATTAATGAACTACAGAAACCTGTTCAGACGGGATGGGGGATGTCTTTGTGTATAATTATTTAGGACAATATATTCAGGTGGGTTGGAGAAGAGCACAAGCTTTGGGGACTAACAGAGTAAAAGGTCCCATGTCTGCAAGCTTCCCTAATTGATTTTGTAATGCTCGGAGAGATGGTTGCACAGGTGATAAATGTCATACATCAACCATCAGAAGTGTCTGCATATAGAAAATTGCAGAACAGTGGTAATTTTATTATCAAATGATAAGATCATTCTTAATTATGCTAATGGAGCAAAATTAATTAGCCACTTAGATTAACCTCTCAGTTGTGCTTAAATAATAGCAAACTACTAAGCTATTTGACTTCTAGATCCCTTCTGATACATCCCTGAATCTACTAGCCTGGGGCAAGCCCAGGCACATCACTCCCCAAGCGCAGGGCCAGCAATGGCTACTGNCAGCATCCAGTGTAATTAAAATGATTTTATGTCTGTCATTACACTTACATGTATGTTTTCTTCCAGCTGTTCAGCTTCTCTGCGTACTCTGTAATGACAGCTTCATTCTCTTACGAGTTAAGTCTGCTTGTCTTATTCAGAAAGGCAATTTTAGGAGATGGCTTGATGGNTAAGAGTGACTACTGCTCTTCCAGAGAACCAGAGTCCATCTCCTNACACCCATATCAGACGGCTCACAAACCACTGGCAACCCCAACTCCAGGGATCCAGACCGTCTTCTGACCTCCTTGGCACTCACACGTGTGTCGTACACTCACATAAGTTTTTAAAGCAGAAAAAGAAAGATTTAATTTAGATCTTTATCAGTAAGATCTCCTAGATGAAAATGTTTGTTTTTCTTGAATTTGCCTGGTAACAAGTAATCCAGAAAAAGGAAGACTCATTGCCTTACCATGTCTACACATCTATACACTGAGAAAATTTCATTATTTTTAAAATCATCTGTTATCATTTAAAAAACAGTTCCATATTACTGNTAATTGTCTATCATTTAAATATTAAAAATTTAAGATTTTCTGTTTACAATTTTTAAATCAAAATTTCAGTTAAATAAAATATTAATTGATTAATGAACTAAGTAGATTATAATTATTTAGTGAAACAAATTTAGATATTTAAAAAGCTAATTTTATTAAAGAATCTCATATGTAGGCGTTTTGACGTGTTGTTAGTGTGGAATCGGACTGTCTGATTATTAACAAATGCTTTCCGTCTGTCCTTGCCTTGCTGTGGCCGCTGAATTCGCAGGCTGGATTACAGGGCTGCCGTGAAGACGGCTCTGGGTCTGCCAGCAGATGAAGGGAAATCTGTGTGGGTTTTCTTCTTTCACCGGAACTCCACTTGCAGAAATGAGAGGGATTATAACACAGATCTGTGCTGGATTTGGTATTGGAATCAAAATTCTGACTATTCTGATTGCTCATTCTCTAGNCAAGGATCACGGGCCAGTGCGAGGTCACTCACTCTTCTTTGTTTCAGTTCCCACAGACATTTTATGCNTGCTGAGCTCCTTCAGGAAACAAAGCAACCCAGCTACTAAGGAAGCAGCTTCAGTATCACTTTTCTAGGAAAGATGGGGCAGGAGGAAAGTCTGACTGAAAAGGAAAAGAAATATAGGACACAAATCAAGAAAATTCTAGATTGCTCTAATGTCACAAATATGCAAATTTATAGTTACAGCAATTGAATAGTACAGAAACACACATTCACATCAGAGCATTCACAAAGTTCACAATCAAAACGCTTCACTTATTTTGTCTGTCCCCACTGACTTAAAGAGAAGACGTCTTCTGAGGAGAAATCAACACAGGACAGCATGAATGGCAGAAAATGGAGCTAGGTTCATGGGTGAGCCGCTCAACAGAAGACTTTTCTTTTTATACANTAAAATATAATAAGANGAAACAAAAGCTAACACATCCGAATTGGTTGAAACAAACAAACAGAAGGAAGAGAGTCCAAGAGAAGGCACAAGAATCAGAGACACACTCATTTGCACACCCAGGAATCCATAAAAGCACTAAACTAGTAGCCATAATATATACATGAAGGACCTGTAAGATAAGAAGATAGAAGAAAAAATAAAGAATAATAAGATAAAATTAAATTAAAAAAATAATAAGAGCCCTGACATGGCATTATGAGACATGGGACCTCCAAAGATGACAATGAGTTCATTTTCTGTTGACTGTCTACTGTTGGGCATGCAGCNTACACTTGAGTAGTTTGTTTCCCCAATGAGACTCCCTTGGAGGAAATTAAATTTTCATCGGCAAGTGGTTATCAATTGGAGATTGCCTCTGCGATGGGAACATGTGTGCACTTTTCCTTTCAGCTCTAGAACCCACCCCATCTGGTACAGATCTATGCAGGCCCCTGCGTGCTGCCTCAGTCTCCACGAGTTCATATGCACACCAGTCNTGTAGATTTAGAGGGCCCTCTTTTCTTGGTGTCCTCCATCTCCTCTGGCTCCTATACTATTTCTCCCTCCTCTTTTGTGGGGTTCCCTGACCCCCGAGGGAAGAAATTTGATGGAGACATCCCATTTAGGGCTGAATGTTCCAAGGTATCTCACTCTCTATTGTCTGGTTGTGGGTCTCTTTATTTGTTCCCATCCGACGCAGGAGGAAGCTTTGCTGGTGTGGCTGAGCAAGATGCTGATTTATGAGTATAGCAGAATGTCATTAGGAGTCATTTTGTCATTATGTTTACTTGTTTACTTATTTTAGAATAGTAGTATTTGGTTTTATTCCAGGTCCTTAGCTATCTTGTCTCAGATTCTTGGTCACCCAAGCAGTAATGAGGGTGTATTTGCATATTAGATAGGAAGCCATCTGTGAAGCAGCTAATAAAGTCTTTCCTAGCATAATGAAGACTTGTCAACCCAGGTTCCCCTCTCTATTATGCATGCACCTTATTTTTGCAAAGAGCTTAAACAAAAATACCCTTATCTAAAAGTGTCAGCTTTCAGCAAGCTGTAATCCAATTTAAGAAACTTGTACTAATTTAATAAGGATCANGCACTATGTAAGTCCCCTCTACACATTTTATCTACTTTAATCCTTTGTCACTNAGTAATAATTTTGCAATCAGGCCTTCAAACTGTCTGGAGGAATAATGGGAGATGGTCATGTGGATGATTAAATGGCTTGAAGATCATTTTGCCTGAAACCTTGTGGGAGGAAAAAAATGAACAGAAAAAGAAATGCAACCTGCATCCTTGAGAGTTTTAGGGCTTCACGTCAGGCTCTATGTGGAGCATATTCCAGCTTCATTTCGCCCAATCATTCACTTGATCTGAGCATGGATCTTTGTACCAGGAGGCTGACAGAGCTGAAGTATCCAAGCTATTCTTTCCACTGACCTTTGCAAAAGTACTTGGTGGCATCCTAGCAGTGTGTTCACATGTCAACAGCTGCNGCGCAAGGTACTTGGCAGCTTTTATTTTACCTTATAACTTGTTTGATTTATTTTCTCTCTGTGTATAAGCTGCTCAGTTTCATACCTAATTTTACATTCATATTCTGTATTCATTTCCTATGGAAGGTGTTGAAGTAAGGCTATGATTGAGAGACCAGACAGAAGCTGGCCATTTGTCATATTGTCATACCATCCAGTCACTGACTGTGGGCCTCCCTCTGAGAAGGTCCATCACTTTGAATGGACAGCTTTCCTGTGGCCAAAGATCAAACCTGATATGANAGCTAATCTTGATTGTNAACTTAATGGGATTNGGAATTACCAAGTAAAAACACTGTGGGCATGTCTGTGAGATTGTATAGATAGATGTGAAGACCCAAACTAAACATGGGTAGTACACCTCCATGGACAGGAGTCCTGGACCAAACAGAGAAGAGAAAGCTGTCTGAACACAAGCATTTGTGTTCTTTGCTTCCTAACTGTGGTTGCTATGTAACCAGTGAGCTCCTCCTCATGCTGTCCTGTTTCTCTGCCATGATGGAGTATTTCACCAGGGACTGGGAGCCAAAATATACTCTTCCTTTTTTAGGTTGCTTCNATNAGATATTGAAACAAAATAATGAGGCACATAACTAAGACACCTGTAGAGGGNCCAGCATCAGGGTAACAGCACCCACTATTCCTGGCTTGGGCATAGTATACTGGTCTTGAAGAAGGATATTTGTGCAGTAACACATTTACAATTGTACCAGTCAAGGACTCCACTCCTGATACTGTTTAGATTCATTTCTTTGTATAGTAAGTATATTACACTTTGCACAGCATCTGAGGTTTTTGCTTGACTTTTGTAGTGATTTGAAAGAAAATGCTCCCCATAGGCTCATAGAGAGTGGCACTATTAGGAAATGTGGCCTTGTTGGAGGAAGTATGTTTCATTCTCTTTCAGGTATCTGCTGATTAGGATGCATAACTAAAAAGAAAAAAATAGTTNGTAGCAGAGACTGGGGTATTGTTGTGATAGGGATGACCGTGCTTTTATCTGGAGGAATGTGGACTTTGATACTTTGAATTAGAAAAGCAGTTGAACACTTTAAGTGGGGTTTAATGGGTTTTTCTAATAGGGACATGAAAGACAGTGGTGCTAAGGGTGATTTGAACTGTGGGAGCCCAGTTCAAGATATTTCAGAGAAGAATTTTAATATGTGGCTGTGGTGGTTTGAAAGAAAATGGCCCCCAAAGGGATTGTTACTATTAGGAGGTGATACTCCTTGTTGGAGGAAGTGTATCACTGTGGAGGCAGGCTTTGAGGTCTCTTTTCTCAAGCTTCACTCAGTGTGACAGTCGGTCAACTTCCTGTTGCCTGAGTCAAGATGTAGGACTCTCAGCTCCAGTACCACATCTGCCTGCACGCTGCCTTGTTCCTCATCCTGATGATAATGGACTGAACCTCTGAAACTGTAAGTGAGCCACTTCAATTAAATGTTTTTATTTATAAGAGTTGCTATGGTCATGGTGTCTCTTCACAGCAATAAAAAAAAATCTAACTAAGACAGTGGCCTAGAGACTGTTCTGATATTTTGGCAAAGAATTTGGCTGCTTTTTNNCTTTGTCTGAGAGTCTGCCTGAGACTAAAGTGAAGAGTCTTGGATTAATTCCATTGGCAGAGGAAATCTCAAAGTAGCCTAGTATTGACTCTGCCGTATGGTTATTAGTGTTCACTCTTACAGAGATCTATAAGGAAAAGGAGAAAGATGAGCAAGGAAAGTTACAAAATGTATAATTTGATGAGGAAAAGGGTACCAGGAAGTGGAATGGAGCTAAGTCCTGTGCTAAAGGACATAAATAGATTAAAGAAAATCCTGATGTAAAATGGAATAAAGGGAGTGGTGACCTCAGGGCAAGATCCCACCCAGCTAAGCTTCTAATTTGTGAAAAGGTATTAAATAATGAAACCTAAATGAAAGAACTGAAAAGATTCAGTTGTCCTCAAATAGTTCAATTATTGCATCTTAAAACAAAGCCTAAGAATATTTATAGATAAAATGTTTGGCCTCCTATAAGGTGAAAATCATAATTTATATTATCTAATCAGAAATTATCAGATATGAAACAGTGATAATAGTGTACATCTGTAATTCCAGGACTGAGGAAGTGAAGGCAAGAAGAACAGGAGTTTAATGTCATCCTCAACTGCATAAGTAAGTTTAAGCCATATTGCACCACAGGAGACATTGTCTGAAAAATNCAAAACTTGTCATGAATGCATGCATGCCTAGAACCAAGAATTATGACCCATAAGGGAAGGGAAACCAATTTAAACCTAACTAGACAAAAAGTTTAAAAATGTCTGATAAATATGTTAAAATGCTTACTATAATTTTATTCAGTATAATCAAAAGTTAGGACTATGGAAAAATTATCATACTCAAATTTATCTTCNAAAGATTAAAAACTATAATGTGTGAAATGAGAAATATATTGACTGAGGAAAGCAGTTTAGACACTGTGGGAGAAAAGACAAAAATGAAATATATATATAAAAAAAGTATTCAACTTGAAAAGGTGATCACGAAGCTGTGAGACCAAATAGATATGAGGGTGGATGGCTTCTTCTCTCCCAAGAAAGGCAGCAACAAATGGCATAGGCTGGAGGCAGAAGGCTAGTGGTGGAGCAGACTCAACAAAACCTTGCTCAGTCTACCAGGAAGTCATGAGTGAACATCTCCATCAGGAAGTTCGAGGTCAGACTGAAGTGGCTGGACCTCCTGACTGCACACTGTGGGGTTACCAGATCCAGTCTTGCCCAGGAAGATATCTAAAGGTGATAAGACCTTTACCAAGCAAAGACCTGGAGGCAATCTATGTCCTACAATCATTGCGTCTGGACAAGATTTCCTTAAAGCATCTCTGGAAATATATTTCTTTGCTTCACAGCATATTTCTATTTATTTTTNGACAGCTTCATACATGCAAACAATTTACTTTCATCATCTTAGCCCCAAACCCTTCTCTCAGTGCCCCAAGGCAACACCCCAACATATCCATCTCATCCTACTTCCTTAGGTGCACATTTCCTTCTACTGCAAAAATTATGGGGTTCAGAACCAGACCTCTGTGTTCCTGTGTTCATATCCCAACCCTGCTCCTTTAAGTAAGGTCATTTTCCCATAGATTTAATGGAGCTAGAAATAATTGTACCGACCTTGTAAGTCATGTGAAGCGTGAATGACTTCATACACATAGAAACATTCCCTATTCAAAATGCTTGTGATCAGAAATGTTTGGGACTTTTGAATTATTTCAATTTTGGATTATTTATATATGCATAATGAAATATCTTAGGATGGGATCCATACCTAAACTCAGAATTCAATTATGCTTCATGTATACCTTATATGCATAACCTGGGGTAATTTCATACATTNTTTTCAGCAGACGCATGCTATAGTTACAGTGGAGTTAGTGGGCAATCCTGCACTGTTGAATCACAGCTCCTTTCAAAATACTTGAGATTTGTTAATAATTTAGGATGTCAGGGTTCCAGATTATGTATTTTCAACCTGTACATGTAAAGAACTCAGAACTCTAGCCTAGACAAAATGATTGATCAGTATTTGCTAGTATCATATTCACTTCTGTATTTCATGTTCTCCTTGACCCTATGAAGCACNTAGATCTTTATTTCTATTTTGTAAATCAACAAACCAGTAATTTAAAGGGGNGAGCCATTTGCCTAAGGGTACCTAGATAGGATAGGGCAGGACCAGAATTCAAACATGGAGTCATGCACATTCAAACATTTGCGCTCAGAGATCACCATTAGGATTTTGTGGTGGTGTTGTATTTTTGCTGTATCTGAACATGGATGTAGATGATAGACTTCAGGTTTTTTTTTATCTCCCCAAACTTGACATCAGCCCTAGCACAGAGGAGTGACACTGCAAGTGTTGACTCCCNAGTAAGATGATGAGACCTCGCTAAAGTTGCTGATAGGAACCTGCTCTGTTACTACCGTACCTAATCGTTCTATCCTGTCTTATCCTATTTTTGTTCTGATTCCTACAAAAGTGAAGCATTGCACATTGTGCTCAGATCTCATACCTACAAAACCATTCAATAAAGTCAGATGAGGTATAAATATTTCTGGGACTTCACTGTCGACGAAAGATATCAAGAGTATGTGATGACTGTACTGATCTTACTTCCCCCATAAATCCATAGTTATACTCCTTTTAGTATTTTTAATTCAACAGTAGACATTTATTTATAATTTATTTTTATTTATGTTCATGCATGAGGCGGGGGGGGGGAGGTGAGTGCCTGCATGTCTGTATGTGTACTACATGTATGTAGTGCCCATGGAGACCAGAAGAGGGCATCTGATCCCCTGGAACTGGAGTTTACAGATGTTACAGGCAGACATAAGCCACTTCATGTGGATATCGATTGACAACTGAGTCCAGGTGCTCTTCAAGAGTAGCGTTTGCTCTTAACCACTAAGCCATCTCTCTAGTCCAGTGTTATTTCTTTCTAAAACATTATCTATAATATTAAATAAAAGGCAAAAGATTTATATAGACTGAGAGAAACCATAATAAACATATTTTATTTGTAATATTTTGCGTGACAGGATGACTAAGAAANTGAAGGAATTCAGTCAACAGTTACTAATTCCCATCTTATCCCTCAAAATACCATAGCTAGAAGGAATANAAAAATGGATTAAATATGGTAACCATAACCTAGGGATTTTATAAATAACAAATATACCATGAAATATTTTACCAAGCTTGTAAAATAATGTGAGTTACATGTTTGAATAAACTAATGCACTGGCCCAGTCATTAGGAAATTTCATTAGGAAATGAAACTTGTTTTGCGTCACTCATTACCATCACTATACAGTTTTCATTAACAAATTCATCAAGGGTTTGTGGGCATCTTGAGTGAACAACCAAGACCAGGATTTCCTTTCCCATGTTGGTTCACTATCAATCTTAACTTTTAATCAACAACCCAATTTCCTGGAAAAACAAGCTCTCCAGAGTGCCACCCCGCCCCTCGAAATGGTCTAGCTGAGTGAGATTTTGTAGCAAACATCTGTGACTTTGGCAGGTTCGCTTCTGGAGGCAGCTCCATGGAGATCACCTGCCCTGCTCTTGGTCTGTGTGGTTTGCAGTGAACTTCTCCTTCAATGGGAATGTAGCTTGTTCATGATGGAAGTAAATTATGGTGCATGCCTGGCCCAGGGAGTGTTTGGAGGTGGATACATGGATCAATTGGAACTAACTAGACAGCAAAGCTCTCCCTAGTGTTTTTTAATTGCACGAGGCCATATATTTTCTTTTTATTTCAAGCCAATTTTAGTTGAATTTCCATCACACACAATTTTAAAAGTCCCAATAAAATACCAATTACCTTATAAAAGCATCAGGTTCCATTGTGTTCTAAAGTATTTAAGTCTTAGATGACATCAAGTCCATTTTCTAACTACTTCAGGCTGTTTTCCATACAGCTCACAGACCAATCAGAAAGCAGCATATCCAACGGCATACAAGATGGCTTACATTTCATGTCATTAATGAATTATTTCATGTTTTAGGGTTACAGTCACAGTTTATGGTCTGCTGTTTTTTTTTCTTTGCTTTTGTTTCTATAAATAAGATATATTTGAGGTTACTAAAGTCAATATAATAACACATTCTAAACAGTATTAAGTTATGGTTAACTCAAAAATTCAAAACTAGAAAACCATGTGGAGAAAGAGAGATGATTATTTAGGAAATGTAATATTAGGGGCTATCACTGCAGAGCCATCATAAGCTTNCATAAACTCTCTGGAAACCAAGACCGGAGAAAGTCAAAAGGATTTTAAGAAGTTCCACCTTTAATAAAAGAATATTTGCTTGCTATTCCAAAGGGAAATAAAATATATATATATATATATTTACTTTAGAGGAGGTTTCCTGACCACTGAACATGGTTAGTTTGGGATTTTGGTGGAGTCCCCTGACGTATCTTTTGTTTTTCCGTTGATTCTCCCATTCATCATACAACTTAGTAGCGACTGGAATAAAATGCTGTGATAACATTTTCGTGGCTTGCTTAAAGTCTAATGATTAGAGAAGAGACAGAAACCAGCTGTCTTAACCTCTAGCCAAGGCCGAAGCCAAGTATCTTAGAAGACAATTGAAACCACGTGCATGGGCTTTGACCCCCTGCTTTTCAGGTCAAGGAGGTAAAGTGCAAATTTGGGATGTTTCGGAAAGCTTTTTAAAAGGAGTTGATGGGTGGTAAAAGCTTGGCCAAAATGACTTCTTCATGTTCCCTGGAAACTCAAACCCAGAGTTTTTGCGCACAGAGTCTGGACAAGTGTGGTTCGACCTGACTTTTTTACATCAAAGCTTCCCTGCACTCTTAAAGATAAAGGAAAACACTGTAGCCTCAAAACAAACGGGCCACTGGCTCCACGTAATCCTTCCGGGATACAGTCAGCAGCCATTAATGTTACTACTAGGTACCACCCCTCTTCTTGGGATGCCTTGAACTCCAGCGCTGTGTCCTCCGTTGACATCCCTGCTTGTCTCAGTTTCCTGTCCTTTCTTCAGTCACAAGTCTTCTGTCTTTAAGCTAAGTGCATCATCGAACAGTTTATGTGACTCAATTAGTCTCTCTCCTGTTCTCCCAGAAATCTGTGTCCTCTATGAAATCCCAGCCTCATTAGATTTCCCCTGAGCATTTGAAGGCTTTGCTCACCTAACCATTCATTGATAATTTGTATATGCCCCAAGGTGTAAATCATTTGGGCTGTTTAATCATAATTTCACTAAAACTATCTTTTAATATTGAGCATCTCATAAGTCTTCAGAGGCAAAAATGCATGCAGAAAGAGAACAGAAGGCAATTTGAATGAGAAGAAATTCCNTTTTCCACAAACAGCTCTATGGTTTTTCTGGGAAGTTCCACTGTGCTGTGTGTACCACTACCTCCTGCCCCACTCTTCTCGACTCAACAGTAAGGTTCACACTCGAGTTATGTTCCAATAGAAGCAGTCCCCTTGGAAGTTCATAGCTTCAGCTGCTGGACAGCTTCCGGCACACATGACCAAGCATGTATTTCACTGTTTCTTATGCCTTTTTAGGAATAATGATAGCACACTATGAGAGAAGATTATATAAGAAACTACAAATGACAGACCCTGGTCTATTAGAAATGTGAATAGCAAGATACTCCTGACATTTTACACTTGGGGACACTTTTGCTTATGCACATTTGGATTGTTCCCATCTGCAAATTCTAAGCCAAAATTCCAGTCTTTGTCATCTTTATGGCTCTTTTCTGATTCTAAAATTGATGATAAATATATGGTGTATAGTATCCTGGGAGAGTCTCTTATCCAAAGACCATAGATTAGCACAGCCCTAACAGTCCTCATGACAGCATGTATCACTTAGCACAAAGACATCGAAGCCTTTTTCTCCATATAAGGAGTTAACATTCATCTCTGGATTGGAAGGCACAATGAGAGGAATTGTCTGGGAAGAACACTTGTTTTCCTTAGATTATGTTTATTTGTAGAATAGAAAGGAGTACAGATTGTTAGAATTCAAATAAATATTCACTGTTCCTGACAAGTAACTCCCTGGCTAAAAATATATTTATTCAAAGGAACACAGCTATACATAACTCATAGAAATATGCTGTAAGACTGTGTAGCATTTGTTGTTTGTTTGTTTTGTTTTGTTTTGTTTTGTTTGTTTCACTGTGTAGCCCTGGATGTCCTGGAACTTGCTCTGTAGACAAGGCCAACCTCAAACTCAGGGATAGGCCTGCCTCTGATGCTTGAGTGCTGGCATTAAAGGCATGTGCCCCCACTGGCAGGCTGGGTAGGTTTTTATTTTTATTTTTTAATTTGTCACCTGCCTCACCTTTCTGATACCTGAGTGTGGTGGGGAGAAGAATTTTGCCCCCACTAAAGTGAGTATATCACTCTCACTTCTCAGAACCTACTGTGAGTGTTAACTTTGTAACAGGATTTAACAATAGTTGTATGCTTTCTGGTGGAAGTCCCCAAAATTCAACACTGTTTGATAAGAAACAATAATTTTCACCTCCCCACCCTTNAGCTGTTGTCTTCTTTCAGACAGGTACCACGTGCAGCAGAGCACCTAATGTCACTTATTCTCAGCACTTTAAGCAATATGACTTGTCCATTGCACACATGAACTCAAGCTATGAAGGTTGCTTGCATAAGACCTGCATAAGATTAAGCTAGTCAAAATTTAGCATGGATGGTGGTAGAATCTCCGAGGCTGATCCCTAGCTGAGTAGCTGTTGAATTAGATTCAGTTGGCTAAAAAAATAGAACATGAAGCTGGGAAGAAGATGTATCGGAGGGAAGACCCAGAGGACTTGGGAGGGAGTAGAAAGTAGATAGGTGCAGAATACATTGTATACATGTATGAACTTTTCAAAGTATAAATTCAAAATATTTTTACTTTTTAACTTTCTTTTTATTTATTCTTTGTCTTTCATATCATGCATCTTGATCCCATTCATTTCCCATCCCTTCATATCCACACTCTGTACTTACAACCTCCCTCTCAAAATAAAATTTAAGAGAAAAAAAATAAAGAAAAATCTTGTCATGGAAGCTGTAACGTGAGNTAATGAGTCACACAGTAAACTCTTTTATCTATATATCTTTACTTGTAAGTGTTCATTGCATTGAGTCATTGGTCTGGTTCAAGGCCTCTGGTTTCTCCTACACTATCAATGATGCTGGGCTCTCTCTAGAACTCCTCTTGAATATTCTATTGTTGCCCTGTGTTGTGGAGATCCTGCAGCTTTGGGTCTACAGGACTGGCCCCTTCATGTGCTCCAGCAGATCACAGATGGGGCATATTTGGTGGTGGGCCAACTCCTAACCCTGGTTCTGGGCTTGGTCAGCNCACCANTTCTCTTCCATCTTTGCCACCAGGGTGAGCTCTCCAACACTGCCCTGGCTAGTTCACCCCTTACAGTATGAGCAATTGGTGTGGCCAGTTCTGCTTTTACAACCTCAGGGTTTAGCTCTCCCACACCTACACCTTCAGGACCAGCTCTACTGTGTTGCCCAGGTGAGGTGTAGGACCCACTCTTCCTAGAGCTGCAGCTGGTGAGGGGCAGGGACAACTCTCCCATTCTTATAACCTCAGGGCCATCTCTCCCACCTGCCACAGGTGGGGAGAGGCAGTGGGGAGGGAATCTCTCCCCTGCCCACACTACCATATGGCAGATGAGGGATGGGGCCAGATCTTCCATGCTCATGTTCTCCAGTCAATAGGGTCAGCTCTATTGTGCTGCTCAAGTGAGGTACAGGGTCCACTTTCCCAAGTGCTAGAGCTGTTAAGGGGGAAGGTCAGCTCCCTTGTCTGTCACAGACAGTGAGGAGTGAGGAGTATTGGGGGGCATACCCCATGCCCACACTGTTGCATGACACCTCTGCCAACAGGGTTGACTCTATTGTGCTGCCCACACAAGGTGCAGGGCCTACTCTCCCAAGTGCTGCTGCTGGTGAGGGACNGGGGCCGCTCTCCTGCTCTTATGACCTCAGGGCCTGCTCTCCCAGCCACCTCAGGCATAGCAGGTTGGGGGTGGGAGCAAAAAATGTTTTTCAAAAGAAACAATGCTTTCCATGTCAATGATTGCTAGTTTTCTGTCAACTTGATACAAGTCTAGGTCATTTGGGCAGGAGCTTCATTGAGAAAATGTCCCCATCTGATTGTCCTATAGACAAGTCTGTGGAACATTTTCTTGATAATGATAGATGGGGAGGGGCTCAGACTACGTAAGTGACACCACCTCTGGGAAGATGGTCCTGGGTTATATAAGAAAGCAAACTGAGCAGGTTATGAGTGCGAATCAAGAGGTTTTAAAGGGAGAAAAAAGTTGTTGGACANAGTGGTGCATGCCCTTAATCCCAGTGCTTGTGAGACAGAGANAGATTATCTCTGTTAGTTTGGGGCTAGCCTGGTCTACATAGCAAGTTTCAGACCAGTCAAGGGTACCTAAGTAGGTAGACTCTGTCTGGAAGAAGAAGGAGGAGGAAGAGAAAGAAGAGGAGGAGGAAGAGGAGAAAAGAAGAGGAGGAAGAGAAAATGAAAAGGAGGAGGAGGAGAAGGAGAAGGAGAAGGAGAAGGAGAAGGAGAAGGAGAAGGAG
>LZPO01008070.1:191387-228064 GCA_001675575.1 Neotoma lepida
TTGTGGTAGATATCTGGTATCTTGCTCAATTGCTTTTCCCAAATTTATTTATTTATTTGTTTGCTTGCTTGTTTGTTTTCAGATAAGGTGTCTTACTGCCCCTGAACTCTCCAGTTGGCTGGATTGGATGGCCAGCAAACCCCATAAACAGAATCCTGTTGTTCATGAGAGCAAACATTTCTCCACATGGTTAACTTCAGGTCCTTCATGAAACTAACTCTACCTAATCCTGCAGTGGGAACTTTTTCTAAACCTGCAGTGGGAACCCTATCTAATGCTGTAGTGGGAACCCTATCTAATGCTGTAGTGGGAACCCTATCTAAGGCTGTAGTGGGAACCCTATCTAATCCTATAGTTGGAACCCTATGTAATCCTGTAGTGGGAACCCTATGTAATCCTGTAGTGGGAACCCTATCTAATCCTGTAGTGGGAACCCTATGTAATCCTGTAGTGGGAACCCTATCTAATGCTGTAGTGGGAAGCCGGCTTTCATTTCAAGCCCTCTCCAGCCAACATACAAACAGCTAAGCTTAGTGAACCCTGCAGAAGAGGAGACAGAAAGAGTATAAGAGCCAGAAGGGATGGAGGACACCAAGAGAACGAATTCCTCTAAATCAATTGAGTAAAGCTCATATGAACTCACAGAGACTGAGCAACGTACACAGGGCCTGAATGGGTCTGCACCAGGTCCTCTGCATACATACTACAGCTTTCAGTTTAGTGCTTTTATGGGACTCCCTGAGTGTGTTAACAAGTGGGTCTCTGGTTCTTCTTGTGCCTTCTCTTGAGGCTCTTTCCCTCATTTTAGTTTGCCTTGTCCAGCTTTGATGTGATGTTTTTTGTTTTATCTTGTATTTTATTTTGGTATGTTTGGTTATCTCTTAGAGGCCTGTTCTTTTCTAATAAGAAACAGAAAGGGAGTGGATCCAGATGGGAGGGGAGGTGTGGAAGAACTAGGAGAAGTAGAGGGAGGGGAAACTGTAATCNGGATATATTATNTGAGAAAAGAATCTATTCTTAACAAAAGGGAGAAACGACAAATACAAATAAAATAAATAAACTCTTCCTGGTAACGGCCATGCTGGTCAAGGAACTCTTTGCTTTCTTAAGTGTTGTCATTCACCTACAGACATGTGCGCTCTATGTTCACTCCTCAGTTTCCCTGACCATTTGCAAAGCGAGCTTTTTGGGATAGATTTTGGTGGGAAAATGGCAGGATGACAGTGTCCCATAGCCCTGTGGGTGACCCCATCCTACTCAAAACCCATGAGCAGTTTACATGCTCCTCAGCGTAGACAGGTGGTCTCTTCTTTACTTTTCCTGCTCTGATGACAAAATACCCAGCAAAATCAATTTAAGGAAGGCTGGGAGGGCTTATTCCAGCTCACAGTCTTGAGGTACAGTCCGTCATGGGGAGACCTTTACAGCAGCAGGAGCATGGGACAGCTGGTCACACTGACCCTACCATCCAGAAGCACAGTGATAAATGCTGGTGACTCTAGANCTCAGGAAGTTGATGGCTGAGATCAGCCACCACATACAGGTGACAATGAAAGGACCTTGTCATAGCTACTTATGATTTTCCATCAGAGGAAGGGGCTTTGGGGCTCCATCAATGCTGACACAGAACTATGAGACTCCTAAATCAAAGTGATCTTGTCTTGAAAGCAGGAAGCAGAGCTCTCTTCTACAGCCCCCACACAGACATGCCTGGATCATGGCCCACTCTATTCTCCTGAGTACTTCCTACACAGTTCCTTCTGCTTGCAGCCTTGACATTGAGGTGCAGGGATCAAGAGTGTTGGTCTCCCTGGAAGATGCCCCATAACCTTGCTAAGGACAGTGAAGCAGTGACTCCCCCCTTCTGTTATGGATCTTTTCCTTAGGAGTCCAGAGTATAGCTTAGCTTTGTGGTGATATCCACTGGTGCAATGCACAGGGGCCCCTCTATCTAACCTCCCTGGATTCACTGACATCATCATATTGTGGTTCAGAAAGCTGGGCAGTCCTCTGTGTTCCTCTCCTTTGCCCCACTCCCATCATATTCAGTTCAGGTGCTGGTCCTGCTCCCACAATAGTCCATGCAGTCTGCTTTGCATATCTCAACTGTTTCCTACTAGACAACACAGAGCCTCCTAAGTCCACATTCACACCGATGCTGAGGTAACAGGCAGATGGGATCATGTGATTCCCTTTTGTTTCCTCTCTCTCCTGCACTTCATGGATATTAAGAAATAATTACGGTCCTCCAATACTTGTTCCATGTCATGGTATCCCAAAGCAGTGGGGCCAATTATTTATAGGCTTTCCAATTCCTAGAAAATTATAATCCAAAATAATTTTTTCTTCTAAAGTTGACTGCTTCTGGTATTTTGCTACAGTAACAGGAAAAAAACCACACCTCTCCTTTGATGATTCCNTGTAAACATCACTGGGCAGCCTTCTTTAATCCCTTTCTCTTCTTTAGTAGGTTCTATTACTTTGTGTTTTAGCAAACTCTGTTTACTTTCTTCCTAGTACCATTAAGTTTATCCTCCTCATCATCATCATCTTCATCTTCCTCCTCATCCTCTTTATCACCATCCTTGTCATTTTATTGTATCCCAAAGCAAAGCAGAGTTCTTCTCCTTTGTTCCCACTCAGCTGCCCAAACATGGCGTTTACTCTGGCACATAGCTGAATCCTGATAAATATTTGCTGTAAGGGTACTGTTGATCTGTTTGTGCAGCAGGACATTTTGAGACACCTGATTCACTATCATCCTCTTAGCAACATAGTTAAAAACTTCTATTTACCACTGAGGCATTTAACAACACACCAGGGATGGCCCAAGAAAAGCCAACAAAAGCCAGATTGCAGCCAAGTCGCTGACAGGGACTCTCACCCTCTCATGGATCAATATTTTTAAAATAAGCCGGCCAGACATCTATTGCAGCCACTCGCTCAGTCTCAAGTAGGGACCACATCATCATCAAAGACAGTGTTTGGGTTGCTCCTGAGAGGGCCCTTTCCACTTGGCTACTCTCCCTGCTGGGTTTGTCCCTCAGATACCCATGCTGCCTCTTTCACCTCTCTCAGATAAGCTCATCTTTCCAGTGAGGCCTCTCCTGACTGTCTTACAGTACATTTAAATGGTAGCTTCTCCCCACAACCCCCGAATTCCCGNACTCTCACTCTGTCTTCCCTCCCTTCCATGCTTAATTTTCCCATAGTACTTTTTTAAAAAGATCTCTTTATTTGTTTATTCATTTTGTTTTTATGAGACAGCATCTCACATTGTAGCCCAGGCTGGCCTGTAACTCCATGTAGCCCAGGCTGGCCTCAAACCCACAGCAATCCTACTGTCTCAATCTCCCAAATGCTGGGCTTCTTGGCTTGAGCTGCCATACTCTGCTTCATTTATTTGTGTGCTGTCCTATGGATTTTAGTTTTCTTCATTATTGTGTCCCAGTCTTGAAGCCTATAGGTGCTTGTATTCGTTCCTTTTCTTCCTTGTGACAAAAATCCTGGAAGGAACAACTTACATGAGGAAGAATTTCTTTTGGCTCCTGGTGTGACGGTGGTGGGATGTCGTGATGGAATTGCAGCAGCTCCTGGCTGGAGCAACAGGGGTAGGAGGCTGCTTGTTCAATTCTCTGTGGGTCAGGAAGCAGAAAACGTGATGCTAGAAGTGGGTTGTGTTGTCACTCCTGAGGCATGTCCCCTATATTNGTTAGCTCCAGTCCACTTCCTGAAGGTCCCACAACTTCCCAATAAGGAACAGCGGCTAGAGATCAAATGGTCAAACTTATGAGCCTGGGAACACAGTTTACATGCAAACCCTACCAATGTTCAGAACCCATAAAGAAGCGGATAGCGCCCTGTATTGCAAGAACGAGAAGTTTACTTACTCTCAAAGTCTCCAGTCCTGCCAATGCTGACAGTGAGTGTGTGCCCAGGTAAACAACAGCATCATGCAACCTCACTGTTGAAGCACACTGCAGTTCCAGACATCAGGCTGTGCCCTACTCCTGTCTAGTCACTCACAATCCGAGAATCACTTCATGGAGCTGAACTGTTGTTGCATAGCCTACACAACTGTATGTTTATTGGACTCAGGGAGACTGAGTCCATGCAGTTCTTTGAGGAAACAAAAAAGAGCAGAAAAATGAAAGTGACATCAGAAAGAGGAAAAAATAGTTGGAAAGGGAGCAGAAGAGGAGAACAGGAAGAAGATACATAAGAAAGAGGAAGAGTTGGAAAGGCTGATAGATCCTGGCCCCATCCTCCCCCTCCCATCCCTTGNTCTCTCTGCCTAATTTTTCCTCTAGGACCCTNGTGCCTGTCTCCAGCCATCCCTAGTCCTTGATTTATGCATAAACCTTGGAAAACAATGAACGGCTCCAGTCCCTCACTGCCTTGGCTCTAGTGGTTATCGTGTGCATCAATACGCCAAAAGCCTGCCTTAACATTTAAAAACACACTTTGCTCCTCCAGCTAAATTCTAATTATGGAATGTCTACTGTAGAGTTTTAGCATGGCCAACTGGAACTGAGTGAATAGTAATTGGGGCCAGAGTAGGTGCAGGTATGCTGTGTGTGTCATGCATGGGGTGTGGGTCTACCCTTGCAGCTATCACAACAGATNTGTGCCAGCAACACCCAGGGAGAGGAGACGGTGAGGCTTTCTCATGACTGGATTTAGCAAGAGAAGGGATAAAACAGGACACCAGCTCTAGGGACTGAAACAATTCTGCAAGGGCTTTCATAATACTGATACTTGTATAGGAGTTTTTTTGTAAGAGCAACTGGATGGAAGATGGAAAATTAGCCTTTAAATACATTTAAAGGAAATCAATCATTTTGAATTGGGAATGAGTCCTACTGACTTTTAAAAAAAGTATCAATAAGCGCAATATCCAGGTATCTGTATTATAAACATGATTTTTATTATTAATTACAGAAGATGGTTCATTTATGTGAGAAAAGATTTGATGTCTCTTCATTGCCTGTTTTCTGATAAGGTTACATAGGCAAAGGAGCAAAGCACAAAACTTGAACATAANTAGGGAAGAAAGCTTTCAAACTAAACTTTAACCATTTCCAGGGCTATTTAAAGCAAGAAGGGAATAAAGTTGTACATACTTTTCTNTGTTTCCTAGGCCCCATGATTGCATTTCAAGCTTTACAAGGAATTAAAGTGGAGAGGTGAGGAACCCTGGCAACAGCCAGAGTAAGACAAGGGTTGAAGACATGATCTGGAGCGAGACAACTCATAGACACAGAAAGGGGAAAGTGGCCATAGGCTATGGTACTAAGGAAGTGTTCACACCTTGTTTGTGAGATACAGGCAATGGTACATAAATGTTTGATAGATGCTGTTCGCCCTTATCACTTTCAGTCTGTAAACTGGAGGCCTGCTTCTCCTTTTGTGTACACCATGTGCACTGGTGATAACCTCAAGCTCCAGTGTTGAGCACTGTCATAACCCATAGACACAGTTTAGCATGGTGTCTAGAGAGCTCTTGTGGGCAAGGACTCTTCCGGTGCTGCAGCTCTGACATGTGAGCTCAGCTTTGCAAAAAGACAGCTGTTATGGGGGGATGTTTGTGACCCCAGCTCCAGTTCCTGTGTTGAAAGGCTGGTTTCTAGTGGGACTCTGCGTGAAGGTGTAGCCTTTAGGAAGTCACTGGCTTTAGATTAGGTCACAAAGGTATGGCCCCACTGTGTGGTCAGTGCCCTTTTAAGATGAGGAAGAGAGACCAGGGCTTCCTCTCTCTCTACTGTATGAAGACACAAAGAACAGACAGCCACCTGCCAACAGGGAAGGGAGCTCTCACCAACAACACAACTGTGATACCTTGAGGTTGAACTTCGACNTCCAGATCTGTGAGAAATACCATTTAAGCACCCCATTGGAGACAGTTTGTTATAGCAGGTCAGACTGACTAAGATGTGTACTTTCTCTTGGCTTAATCTGCTGGCTAGCTTGTAGGCAAATGCCCTTCCAGCTTTATACATGACAGGGTTCAGCTCCTGATCTGTGTTCACTGCCTCTCCCATGCTGACACAGAAGGCTCTGCCTTCCTGAGATCCTATATTTACTCTCTTACTCTCTAATCTCAGCAAATTCTGAATCAAATATTTGAAATGCCCCAGTTAAAGGCAGATAGAGTACCAGCTGTCTTCTGCCTTTGCCTGAAGCCCTTTACTATGGCAGCCACACAGTCAGACTGTGACTCCTCTGTNTGCTTTTCTCCCAACCCCATGCCTTCTGTTTCCAGAGAGCATCAGTCTTCCCACACACATGGAAGCAGCCAGTGACAGTGACAGGAAGAGCCACATGACTATGCATCAGGCCATTCACCAAGTGGTTTATGTATTCCCTCCCACATCTCTAATCCCCCTACCAATGCTAAACATTGTATTCATTATTATCCTCATTTGACAGAGGAGGAAGGTAAGCACGTGTGGTTAAGCTCTTGTGGCAGCAGGAAAGCTGATCATCCAGGCACCCTCAGGCCACACTAGCCTGTGTCTAAAGGGGACATAGCTGCACTGGAGACTGAGCTATGACTATTGCCTGCACTGTGGTCTCCCTGCAGATGCTGAAGCGCCCAGGGTCAGGAGTAGGGTGACACCATCCTATTCTGTCTTCTACAGAGCCTTCTCTTACCACTGGAGGATCTCTCCACCAGCGCTGTGGGCTCCTGCTGGATGCTGTGGGATAGGATCCCAGAGTCTGTTCTAGCAAACTGGAGGAGGACCTCTTCTTTACCTCTGAGTAGCCTGCAAACAATGCTGCTGTTTCTGCTGAATGACGTCATCCCAAACACTGGTTCCTTTCTCAGCCCAGCCATGATGATAGTCTGTGAGAANAGTACAGCCCTGGGCACCTTTCTATAGCTTTCAAGACCAGAAGTGGGCTCCCCATGGATACTTGCACAAGTTGTAGACTGTGTGGTCCACAGTATTGTGGCCATATTGACATCAGAGATACCCATGTGTATAATCTGTTTTCAGCAGGTACCAGTGAAATGTATGGAAATATAGGATGTAGATATGATAGGATAACAGGGTGGATTGTTGAACCTCCTTTTAAAGAGCAACTTGTTTAAAATGTTTTACATTGGTATAGATTTTAGTTTATTGATAAAAATTTAAAGTTAATTTTGTTATACTGTATATNTATTTCTACTCTTGTTTAAGGTATTATGTTTATNTAACTCATTTAAATTGTAATGGATAATTAAGAAATACAGATTAATAATTAGTCTTCTATGATAATAAAACTTATAGTTATGCTAAGTTTTTTAGCTATACAAAGATATATTTCAGATAGCTCGGTAATCTTCAAACACTTCAAAGACCTACAGAATATGGCATTTAAAATGTTTTAAAAACTTAGGGAGACTTTCTGGACAGTGAGACACGTCTGCTCCTGGCAGCACCGTTTTACTTCAAAGAGAAAGATGGGTGTCGAAGACATTCTATATGGAGTTTATCTTCTGCTTGGCAAAAACAGCCATTTGGGNAAGAAACTGTTCTTGCCTTGACTGCTTGGAAAAATGTTGTATAAACTGGACATGCAGGACCCATAAGAAGGTGACCACTGAACTTTGCAAGACAAGATGGTCTTTCAGGTTCCTGCTTCACAGAGGAGACTGCAAAACACTCTCCAGGACACAAGAAAAAAATGACTGAGAAACTCTGGGCCTATAGGCTGAAGATGGATGTGTCAACATTATGGAGGAACTTTGGATGACTGTCCAGGCAGACAGCTGTCTCTGTCATTCTAGATTTTTGGAAGTTGCTTACAATGCTCTTCCTGTTTATTTAGGTAATATTATATCCTTCTGAGGCCTTTGATGTAGTTGAAGACTAGATAGTTATAGTTTTCCTTGGTTATGATAAAAGATAAGTTAGATATGAAACTTTAGACTCACAAATATAGGATAGACAGAATATTTTCTTTAATTTTGCCAAATACAAATAGACTAGATATTNTAACTGTAAATTCTTCCTAGATAACTGTTTTGTCTTATATAATTTTACTATGTTGAAGTTAAAACCTTCCTTTTAAATAGAAAGAAAAGGGGAAATGATGGGTAATGTCTTTCTGTATACTGTGAATATATGTTGCTCTGATTGGTTGATAAATAAAATGGTGATTGGCCAGTAGCCAGGCAGGAAGTATAAGCAGGATAAGCAGACAAGGAGAATTCTGGCAAGAGGAAGGCTAAGTCAGGAGATGCCAGCCAACTGCCCAAGGAGCAACATGTAATGGGGCACAGGTAAAGCCACGGAACATGTGGNGACATATTGATTAATAGAAATGGGCTGAGTTTAAGTGTAAGAGCTAGTCAGTAATAAGCCTGAGCTAATGGCCAAGCAGTTANAATTAATATAAGCCTCTGAGTAATTATTTTATAAGTGGCTGTGGGACTGTGGGGCCTGGCAGGACCCAGACAAAACTTTTTACTACAGAAATGTCTTGAGTTTGTGTGTTTGTTAGGGTTTTTGTTTGTTTGTTTGTTTAGAGATAGGATCTCATACAGCCTGTGCTGTCCTTAATTCCCTATATAAGGAGCCAAGGGTGACCAGTTTTCTTCCTCTACCTCCAGATGTTAGGATCACAGGCATGTGCCACTATAACCAGCCTAAATGCCCTGCTCCTTCCTCAATATGCATTAGTATTGTGTAGAAACTGGTGTAGGCATCAGAGTGGGCAGGGCCCAGACTTTTCTGCCTCTGAACTGCAGGCACTCCAAAGCACTAACACCGTGGCTCCTCCCTAGCACCCACATAGACTAAACACACTAAGTCCCTTTCCAGGGCTTTAGCCTAATCCAGACCTGCAGGAGCTCCTCTGCTTTCGCCTGGCCTGGAANGTGACTAGCCCTTGCCTGGAGAACTGGATGCTATCCACCGGCAAGGAGCAGGGGAGTGGGGAAAATAAATATTTTCACTTTCTTTCTTCCTAGGTGCATATAGAATAAGGAAAACAGTACCAGGACCCCAGTTAACCCCCTACCTACACCAGGGAATCCCCTTCTGGAGCATTATTTTCATTTAGTCTCTCCCTGGATTTTAAAACAAAATAAATGAATCCAGAGAAGTCTCCTAATTTTTTTTTTTTTGACAATGCTTCATGTAGCCCAGGCTGGCTTCAAGCTCACTATATAGCTGAAGCTGTCAATATAGAAGAGAGATTTATATCAAATGGTGAGGCATAGAAATCTAGTAAAGAAGGAGACTCTGAGCTGGATGTTCAGAAAATTCTGATGAGCCCTGTGTCCTCCCTGTGTCCTTAAGAGAAATTCAAGGGAGAAAAAAATTGACAGGGAAAGGTGTTGGCGAGCAGGATGTGTCTGGGAATATGACTCTAGGACAAGCTACGTCTCATGAAAGGAGATCCAGAAATACTGGTTGCATTCCTTATTGATGTTCTGTCTATTCTTCCTATGCCTTTGTTGGTCAGTCTTTCAGAAATGTAGTTACATCAGAACTTGTTTCCGTGGGCTTAAGTCTGACAAGAAAGAAAAGCCATGCTTAAGTGACCACAGGGAAGCTTGAAGCCAGCCCCTTTCAAAGCCCTCTGTTCTCAGTAGAGAAAAAAATGTCCACTTGAAGAACCTCCACNGTGTTGACATTCCTATTGGCCAAGTCAGGAATGGTAGAGACGCATTAGTGGGAACTAAACATCCCTAAACAGAAGCTGCTCTCTGGATATTCTAAATCTAACCATGGCTCCAAAATGGTTAACTCAAATTAGAGATGGCCCTCAATCAGGGTAAAAATGAGTTTNAGATGTTTCCACACAACTAAGGTACCAAAGGATATCAAACAATTGTAAACTGAGATGAATTTAGTTTCCTGGCACTGAAAGAAATTTACATTAGGTATTCTATGATTCTTTTATAATAATCATACACACCACCATCAGGTTTGCTTTATTTCATTCAGTCATAATTAGCAGCAGTGTTAATTAGCTCTGAGTCAGCATTCCATCAAAGGTGGCAAGTTCTAATAAATCTTGCTGTGTCGATGCTGTTTAATGAGGCACTGTCCTTCCCGTTATCAATCTGGAATTTTCTGGGATGACAAAGATGTGTGAAGCTTCTGGGGAGTGATCTCAGGATCATCTTTAGATGCCTGTGTTTATGTGTCACCTAAATGCATATGTGTGGGAGATAAAGGGAGAGAGGAGGAGGGATAATGACCTTAGGGTTAGGGACAACATTTAAGTTCACTGAAATCAATGACTCCTGTTTATTTTCCTTTGGGCCTGTGGGCTCTATCGGATCTCATCACCTCCACACCTGCATCTGCTGGCTTTGTTGACTTTCCACCCCTGAATGCATTTGATAAACAGAGCTCATAGTGAATAGCAACAAAGAGGAGGTGCTGGAGAAAGCCAGTAAGAGGAAATCCAAACTTCATGTGAAAAGGAACTTATTCGAGTAAATTAAAAAAAAAATCCATGATCTTAATTCAAGATAGAAATTTTATATTAACTCCACAATGGAACATAAATGCACTGAAGAGAGGGCTTTGCCATGGCTTAAAAAAATTGGACTCACCATCGGTTTAAATTGTAAAAATAAAGCTGGCCTCTGATTCACTCACCTGAGGAAGAAGCTGGGATCTGTCACCATGTCGTTTCTCAGCTTTTCCCTTTTGTTGAAGAGATGCTTTTTCATTCATGCCTGCAGGATTAGGTCTTCAGGATTATTCTGAATAGTTGTTTAGATTAATGTAACACCTTTCATGTCCCTGAGGCTAAAGGGGCTTTTGTGTGTTTTGTCTTTATAGTAATGTTGGAAAGTCCTTTTGAGGAAGAAAGTCATGTCAAGACAGCAAGAAACTATTTCATGATGTCCATCAACACACACACACACACACACACACACACACACACACTCACACACTCGCACAACCCTCCTAAGCCTTCTGCTTGCAGAATTTATACACTTTTGAATTAATTGTTTTGCTCTTCATTCTGATTAAAATATTTGAGGGGAGATCTGTTTCAGAGGGGGTTTATTTTGGTTCACAGTTGCTGAGCCTACCACTGAGTCTGAGGTGGCCAACCACACCNGATCAGAGAGAAATCAGGACTCTGAGAAAACCAGCAAAGCTATCTCTGGCCAGCTTCCANGAAGCTCTTCCATCTTCTCTCTCGGGAACATGTGCAAGGCACCNTTTCCCTTTTCCTAAGAAACCCCTCAGTTTTATGGGTGGTTGCATCTTTAAACATATTCCTTCATCTAATGTATCTAATTTTCAACAGAATAAATTGTGGGTAAGACAGCTTCCATGAAAGCCTTCATCTCTCTCAGGAAAGGATCCACTACGGACCACNCTCCATGGGAAGAAGAAGGAGTTCACAAGCACTTGCCTCAGTGCTGTTGTCTTGAGCTTAGTCTGTCCTACTCTGGAAAGTGTACGTCACTTCTCCTNATTTGCCNGCTGAGATAAACATATTACTCTGTTGCTTTGCCTGTGTCTTATGTGAATTCTTCTGGGTTGAGTGTGTAAGAACCCAGCAGGCTCGAAAAAACAGAATGGCCTGGATCCTGTTGGGGTGGTAGGGAATGCAGGAGGAGACATCTCTCCTCATCCGTTATGATGAGAAGCTCATATATGCATGGAAGAGTGAAAGACCAGTAACAAGAGGNAAATAGGTGAAAATAATTGAATAAAATGTGTTGTTGGTTGNTTTTGCTCTTTTGGGCGGCTACTACCCAGCTCCCAAATAAATCACACATGGAGGCTTATTCTTAATTATAAATGCCTGGCCTTAGCTTGGCTTGATTCTAGCCAGCTTTTCTTAAATTATCCCATCTACCTTTTGCCTCTGGGATTTTGATTTTTCCTTTTCTTACTTCTGTATACCTTACTTTCACTCTTACTTCATGGCTGGCTGTGTGGCTGGTTGCTGGCCCCTGGCATCCTCCTNTCCTTGTTCTCTTGTTCCTCCTTCTTTTCCTCTCAGATCTCTCCTTCTATTTATTCCCTCTGCCTGCCAGCCCCACCTCTTCTTTCTCCTGCCTCACTATTGGCTGTTCAGCTCTTTATTAGATCATCAGGTGTTTTAGACAGGCAAAGTAACACAGCTTCACAGAGTTAAACAAATGCAACATAAAAGAATGTAACACATCTTTACATCATTAAACAAATGCTCCACAGCATAAAAACAAATGTAACACATCTTAAAATAATATTCTGCAACAAAAATGTGTTTATAAAGCATACACGGTTTTAAAGATTTACATTATTTTATGTCTATAAGTGTTTTGCCTCCGTATGTGCACCTGTGTGCATGCCTGGTGTCCTTGGATGACAAAAGATGGTATGGATCCCCTGAAACTGGAGTTACAGAAGGTTGAGTTGTGCCATGTTGATGCTGGGAACCAAACCTGTGGCCTCTGCAAGAGCAGAAAGTGCTCTTAACCACTGAGCCATCTCTCAAGCCTAGTACACTCTGTTTTACCAATTTTTCATTTAGTAGGGAAGAAAATGAAGTGAAATAAACTTGAAAAAGTGATTGATCTTAAGTTTCTCTGCAACAAGACCAGACATTCCTGCTAAAGGTAAGAATGAAATCNCGTGTGGTAACATGCAGGAACTGCATGCTTTGAAATTGTGTGCATGGATTGTAGATTCTTCATGGTTACTAATGGTTCCTTAATACTTCTTCCATTTTTTTCTGTAATTTTATTGACAATATTATTAGTATTATTTGTACGATATATAACCTTCNCATTCTGTCATAACCCAAATAGTTAACTCAGACTAAGTGGTGTTATTATTTACTGATGGTATCAATTTACACCAGGTTCTGTATTTTTGAATATTTATGTTAATTCAGCTTTTTCCTTTCTCGCTCTCTTTCTTTCTTTCTTTTTTTCTTCCTTTCTTTCTTTCCTTCTTTCTTTCTTTCTTTCTTTCTTGCTTGCTTGCTTGCTTGCTTGCTTGCTTTTGTATTAGCTGAATTATATCAAGTCTGTTTTCCAAGAATAGTTCCTAGGCATTATAACATCCTATTTCTTATGTATTTAAAAACAATTGTTTTGGGGCTGGCGAGGTGGTGGAGCAGATATAGTTACTTGCCTCCAAGGCTGATAACCTGGGTTCTATACTTGATAGAAGGTGAGAACTGATTCCCCATAGTTGTTCTCTGACCTTGTCTTAGTTAGGGCTTCTATTGCTGTGAAGAGACACCATGACAATGGCAACTTTTATAAAGGAAAACATTTAATTGGGGCTTGCTTACAGTTCAGAGGTTCAGTCCATTATCGTTGTGACAGGACGTGGNGGCAGGTNNGAAGACATGGTGTTGGAGAATAAGCTGAGAATTTTACATCTTGACCTACAGTCAACAGGAAGTGGTCTGAAACATTGGGAATGGCTTAGGCATATATGGGACTCAAAGTCTGCCTCCACAGTGACGCACTTCCTCCAACAAGACCATACCTACTCCATCAAAGCTACAGCTCCTAACAGTACCTCTCCCTGTGAGCTTATGGGGTCCAATTACATTCTAACCACCACAGACCTCCACTGCACCATGGCATGCATGTGGCCACACTCAACCACACAGATGCTGATTGGCCCTGGGAGCTGACTGTCTCCACCTCGCTAGTGCCAGAAGAATAAAATGTGCCTATGTGGGAAAGGCATCATGACAAGGAATTCTAAGACAGGGCACATGGCCAACACTGAGCTGCAAGGGAAACTGTGGTACACAAGGTTTCCCACCCAGGACTGAATGCCCCTGCAGCTTGCATCCAATGGCCTCATGGAGTTTGTGTTACCTGATGGTGTCAAATACTACCTACTGGAGAGCTGAGCATGTAGCTCAGTGACAGGGATTGCCTAGAATCACAAAGTCATGGGTTTGGTCCCCAGCACTGAAAAAATCCTAATTATATTGCCAATGCTTCAGAATGAGCTATCTTTGATTGCCAAGAAATGTGTGACAGAAAAATAGACTACATTTATACACATGTGGCAGTTCCTAACAAAATGATTCCTGTAGAACTATGTGCATATTAACTTATAAAAATGGTGACATTTCACCATTAAAGATAATTGAGAATAATTAAAAGCAGAAAAATAATGAGTATAAAAACTTACTGAGCATGTGTATGCAACCACATTTAATCTACATGCAATAAGAAGGCATTTGATAAAGTCCGGTAGATCAAGAACATAATCTGAGTAATAATTTAGACTTAGAGCTACATGTATATTCTCAGGAAGATATTTAAATTATAATTGTATACAAATACACATAACTGTATACACAAAGACCCTAAAATACTAGCTTTGTGGTAAGATTCTTATGGATATACTTTTGCTTTTCTGTGTTTTCTTTTTACCTAAAATAAATTAATGTTCTTGCAGTAAGATAAGACATTAGCATGAAAACACATCTGAAAATATTTTAATGCTTTGCTCTTTATAGAAGATAACAATGAACAGTATAAATTCAAAGCCACAAGGAGCTGGTTTTAAATCANTCCTTCTGCTTCCTCCACGAAGGCTAGTATGACACATGACACACAGGATTGGCATGTCTTGTGATGCTGAGGTCTGAAAGGGTTACACCAACACATACTTAATTGTCTGTTGGGGTCCATCAGCTGCTGTAACCTTGGGTTTATNAGCAGCCTTCATTTCCAAGAACCCATCCATCTCTTTCAGAAACACTGTTTCTTAGGAGNTGCACGTATATGCAACACACCCTCTCTATTGAGGGACCCGAAGAGTNAAGAGTGAGTACAGCAAAAGGAAGGCGAGCTAATACCACATCATGAATCAAGACTCCCAACTCCAGGCACACACAAGGAGAATTACGGAAAATAACATTTCCTGAGCCAGAGACATGGTCCAGCTGGTAAAAGCAATTAATACCTCCAGAGNGTACAGGTCTCATGACCTCAGTTCCATCCTTGGAATTCAAAGGAAAGGGAAAAACTGACTCCAATATTACGTTCTCTCTCTCTCCTTCTCTCCCTCTCTCTCTCACCCTCTCTGTCTCTGCCTCTTTCTGTCTATCTCTCTCTCACACACAAACATACACACACACAAATAATTTTAAAAAATTGAAGTGCTTCCTTACACTTGCAAATAGGCCACCTCCTCATTCGAGCTGTGAAGAAACAGGGACTATTCTGCCAGTTCCCCTGTTCCTGAGAGTGATTAAGCAGGGTTGGCTGGATTCCTGTGGTTATTGGGGTCAATAGCACCTGAACCAGTGCTGGAAACTCCCCCTCTGACCTTCAGATTTCCTAGCTGCAAAATGGAGATTCTCCTCTGGCTGGGAAATTCTTTAGTGTTACAGTTTAAGAATGTTCAACTACTGCTAACCCAAGGCCCATTACATGCAACGCATTGTGTTGGCTGCTTCAGGAGTGCAAGGCTGAGGAATATGTGAGCTCTCTCCCTGGGTAAGTTTCTAATGGGACAGGAGATGCAGATGGACAGATAACCTACAGACAACAAAGGCAAAANGAAAGCGGCTCCCGAGTGGAATCCACCCAAGGCCCAAGATCTAACTTTCTTCATCTATATGAAACTCTTGAGCCATGTAGCTCTTTAAAATAGGAACAGATTTTTATGTCCCACACTCACTATAATAAGCCAAAAATAAGACTCATGTAAATACTAATGAGATTTACCCTGATGAAATAGAATAAGACTTCAATAATTTAGGCTAAGAAAGCTTAAAAATTGGAAATGTGTGAAGTTAATTACAGGAGGTGAGCATTACGTGATTTTAATTTACTCAAGTTTCACTATGCAGTGTTTACAGGAACATTATATAGGAATAAAGTACNAAATGCTTTATAGGAAAAACATGTGGGTACACCGAGACCTTTTTAGTGTACAGATTGGGNAACACACAAGCGGTTTGAGTTCTAAGCAGAGGAGTGATTTCAGATAACTTGGCAAACATTTACAAACTGATTACTGATGAACTCAAACCTGNTAAAAGTACCTTACTCCGCATCTTCTCTCCATTTCCCACCATAGTGTTCTGTCCGTTTGAACTTTGTGTGTAGGAGTGGCATTTGATCACAAAGTAAGATTTCCTCTGTTTATGACTCTGTCCATCCTCCTCCTCAGCTGTAACGCTTCCACTTTGTGTTACTGAGAGGAGGAAGCTGAAGACAGANCAGAGCCAAGTCCTGCGAACTCTGAAGTGGGTTTCCAGAACAGAGAGGCCTTAGCAGATCATCGGCAACTGTCTCCTGGATCTTATTTGAGATGTGTGGTCAAAGTGTCTTAATCCAGTTGTCTCCCCTGCTCAACAGCTGAGGCGAAATTGCAACTTTGTGAAGAGATAATACAGTAAGACTTTATCTCAAATGTTAAACCATAAGAAATTGCATTTGTAGACCAAAAAACCCACATTAGCAATTTCATGTAGTTTCATATGATTGGATCTGTTTTTTNGAAGTGTTTTTATTGGTATTGTCATCTTACAGAGCAGCTAATAAGATTCCATGGAAGGAGGATAGGAAGAGTTATATTTTGACAGAAAACGGAGTTAGAAAACGGCAGAGGACAATGCAGATATGGGTAGACACTGGCTAAGGAAAAGGTGCAAACAGAGAAATTAATCTCCTTTACAGTTTCTTTGGTNCCAGTTAAAAAAGTGTGGAAGAAGGAAGAGATGTGATCTCTGATATAGTTAGCAAGAAAGGAGCATGGGAATAGCTGGGAAGTAGCTGGAGCCTGTAAGAACTGACAGCTGAGTTGCTTTCAGAGCCTACTAACTGTAGTATTCCAAGAAAAGAAAAATCTCTATTGGTGGACAGACAAGAGCCCAGAGAAACACGGACTTCTTCATCACAGTCTTGAAGGATGTGAATAAATCGCAGGAAGCATGCTAGATTCAAGGTAGATTCTACTCCCATCCCCAAGCATGACAGCTACACTGTGGATCCAGATCACCCCTGGCCTCTGAATACCCTCACCCTCTCGTCTAACTCCTGCATACAACCGAATACTTACCACAGACAGTTAACTCATATGCAATAATTGGTTCCTTTTTCCCCATTAGAACAAGAAGTGGAAGGGAGTGAAGGGTTGCAGCTGCTCTGGCAGGAGAGGGGACAGTCCAAAGACAGACTCTGGGAGTCCCCTTAAGCTACCAGACTTGAAACAATGTGCCCAAAGCAGTAAAACTTGCCAGGAATCCTGTGCCATGGGGAAGGAAAGCCTGAAGCCTGCTGCATGCTAGCCAGCAGAGGAACCTGTGTCCAGGAATATGTTCACATGATCATTTGGTGAACCCATGTGTAGCCGGAATGTTTCTCCAGTCCTGCCCGGGCCTGCAGTTGGGACGAATTTCTTCCACACTCGTGTCCTGCAACCACTTGGTCCCAAATAAATACACAGAGGCTTATATTATTTACAGACATATGGCCTAATGGCTCAGGCTTCTCATTAGCTAGCTCTCACATCTTAAATTAACCCATTTTTATAAATCTATACTTTGCCACGTGTCTTGTAGCTTTCCAGTACCTTTATATCTTGCTTCTTCTGGCTGCAGCTAGCAGCNTCTGCTCAGCTCTGCTTTCTTCTCTCTCCCCAGCTCGAATGTACTGCCTAACCTTATTCTGCCTCACCATTGGCCACACAACTTTATTCATCAACCAATCAGAGCAACACATATTCACTGCATACAGAAAGACATTCCACATCACCCATGCATTCCTGCTTTTCTTTCCTCTTTCCTATTCATCTCTAACTGCTGCAGAGAAGGTAGAGAGATGTTTTGTCTCCCTGGTTTGGTCAAACTGTGAATAAATCCATTTACTGTTATCAGCTTAGCTCCTAGATTCCTTAAGAAGTGGGGAGTTATGGGTCAAAGTGCTTTCTGTGACAAGATGGCCAAGAGAAAGCATGGCCAACAGGATTGATAGAGTGTGTATCAGAGCCAGAAGACAAGGGTGCGAAACTGGATTACTCTGCAAAAGTCAATGACAAACTAAAAGAAATATATAAACAGAACATGGGAGAACTATGGACTCCATAAAAAGACCTAACTTTTGAATTAAGGGCATAGAGGAAGAAGAAGAATACGACACAAAAAGTATGGAGAATATTTTCAATAAAATCATAGAAGAAAATTCCAAACCTAGAGAAAGAGACACTTTCTGGGGGAGGTTTCCTGCATTTCTCTGTGTAGCCTTGACTCTCTTGGAACTCACTCTGTAGACCAGGCTGGCCTCAAACTCACAGAGATCCACCTGCTTCTGCCTACCAAGTGCTGGGATTAAATACGTGCATAAACACCACCTGCCAAGACACTCTTTTTAATAGTTAAGACAATTATTGCATTGAAAGTATCACACTATAAGCTCCTGATTTTTAAATATATTGCTTACCATTTGTTTATCAATGTTTATTGGTTCCATTTCTTTATGATGTAAATATTACACAATGAACAAATTAAAGATCAAAATTTTTATTACTGTAGTTCATGTTCATAGTTGGATTTCGTGTTTTTAGAGTTGTTTTTGTTAACACTTGNTGCAAAAATACTAGATTGCAAAGAACTCATGAGCTGAATTGTAAGATTTTCTCTAACACATATGTTTTTACCTGGAATAGNAAGTGAAATGTATTCTTGTAAGTAAAAGGAAGGCACAATCCCTGGGCACTTGCACAGCAATCATCAGCTCTGTTTTTCCTGTCCCCACCCCAGGACTCCATTCTATATATAATGCTTACTCTTCTCTGATTCAAACTTCATTCATCTTGTATCTTCATCATTTCCTGTTTAAGTTGTATTGCATATTCATGAGGGCGAAGCTGTATTATGCACCTGGGTGTGCGGTATGAGTACACAATTGTGTGTGAATGCGTGCTGAGACCACAGAAGGATAAGTATCCTGCTCTATCATTTTCCATTGAAACAGGATTTATCACTGGACATGGGGTTCACTAGAGTTTTGTCTAAACTGGCTGGCAAGCAAGCTGCAACAATATTCCTGTCTCTACCTTACACAGGACGGGGGTTACAAGATGACAACACCTAACTTTTTATGTGGATTCTGGGGATCTAAACTTGCACCCTCATGTTCTGTAGCAAACACTTTTACTTGCTGAGTCATCTCCCTATGCCTCATTTTAGCCATCTCCATTAACAAGGGAGTGTTGATAGGCTGAAATCAGGTATGTGTCTAGGAAAGCTGTGTAGTTCAGCAGTAATAACACTGTCCACCATGGTGTAGGACTATCATACTTACTTTGGTTTAAGACTCATGGTGTTATCAAAATTCATGTCATAGCCTTGGAAGTTTTAGTGTTAGTGGGTTTTTTAAATATTAGAAAAAAAAGTTCTTATTTGTCACCAAATTATGCTATATTGAATATTTAGTTGGATTCCATAATGCAGGTTTTTACTTGCTGTTAACTCCTTTAAAAACTTTATTGGTGTATATTAATTGTGCAAAATGATGAGTTCCATCATTGCACTTTCACATACAAACACACACACACACACACACACATATATAAGTATATACGTATATATGTACACACAGACAAACAAACGAACGTACATGCATATATGGTCATGTGTGTGTGGTCAGTATTAACACTCACTTACAATCAAATACTTTCAGATTCATGAGTCAAAGACACTAACTACAGGCTTGAGGTACTAGAACCATGACTGTGAGCAAACCATCTAAGCTCTCTGCTCAATTTTCCCATTTCCAAAAATGGATACACTGCCTTAGGCTCCAAGCAAAATGTGTCATGTTCCAAGTATAAGACAATGGAGTTAGTTCCTTCGGTGTACACAAACTNGTGAGAAGGATCCCTGGAGTTGGCTGGCCAGCCAGTCGGCCATATCANTGAGCTCCAGGCCAATACGTGAAGCTGTTTCAAAGGTAGTGGCTGATATTCCTTAGGGTAGCACCAGAGATTAACACCTGAGGTTGTCTTTCAGCCTCCACACATAGGCATGTACCCACGTATATACACAGAAAGAAAAAAGAAAAGGAACCTTCTGAGGGGTCCTAAAAATGAAGATTTCCAATTTCACAGCCCAGTCCTTCCCTCTTGTATATATCTTTGCTCCCTTTTTGCTGGTGTATGATCCTCTTCCATTTGACTTAAAGCCAGAAATTCATGTTGCTTTCTACTTTGATAAAAGGCCCTCTAGACTTTGGGTGCTCAGTGAACATCACTTTTTAACCAAATAATTAATAACTGCTATGCTAGTGCAATAAAGTTTTGAAAAACAGGAACCTCTGACTCTCCAGTACCCTGAGTCAACGACAGGGTCAGAAATAGATGTGAAATTGCTGACCCATTGTCCTGTGGTCTGCTAGCTCAAGGGATCTTTCCTTTAATACCTCTGTATGGAATTAAATGTTCAGTTCTTCAATCATGTATTTTAACCCTGCTTGTAACTTTTTTGCTGACAGTCAAGGACACTAACTCCTTCCTTTGTTAAGCAGGATAATCTTGAGGAAAGGAAAAAAAAAAACTCAGAGAAACTCTATAACCCTGAGAATAGACCAGGAAAACCTACGATAGCAGACTTTTAATGGCTAATGATAAGAAAAGCTGCCCAGCGGGTTTGACACTGAGGATGGACGGCTNCTCTTGGTGATTCATCAAATACAAAGTTCCCAAATTCCTGGAAATATCATGTTTCCTTTTGATGGCTTACTGCCTTCTCTTCCCTGGTGACTGATTTATCCCCACATTCAAATGAGTTCACTTTCCCCTCATGACCTTCACGAAATTATCACATTGTTTCATGATGGCAGAAAGGATCTAAGCCAAGGGCCAGGAGAGCATCTGTCACAGCCCCCCACAAGTCCCACAGTCCCCTCAGTTTGGGATGGGAACACTAAGAGTCAGACACACACAATGTTTTCATGTAACTCCTTCAGCGGAGCCTCTGTCACTTAGACCTTTCAGAAGAGCACTGTGACCATAAGGAAGAGGAAGGAGCTTGGAGTTCAACCCGGTGGATGAGCCAGCCCATTGTTGGTAGGTTAACTCACAAGGGTTGAGACACAGGTGAACAGTTTTGAGAAATTAGGGCTTTACTAGCAGTCTTTACATTGAGAATTTTCTCCAAATCAGAAATAAATTAGAATAAAATTTTCCCAACAGCAAGTGCTGTAGGAAAACACCTTCATCCTCCAAAGATGTTTCTGACATTCAGAAGTCTCTGTGTTAGGTAGTGTGGCCCTAAGGGAAATCAAAATCTCAGCATGGAAAGAATGGCCCTCTCAGTTGCTAAGGCTGCAGATGCAAGACAGATGCAAGACAGCTTTTACCAGATGCAAGACAACTTTTAGCTCTGTGCTGGACCTTCATGCCTATTCCCCATTGCCTTTCTCTTCCCCAACTAAGCATCCTTCTTACAAAGAGAAGCAATGATTAGATCTTTTAAATTATCTACTGGAATTGTGGCACCGGGGAGGCATTCAAACAGGACACATGGGAACAAATAATTGAAACAAAGTGGGCTTTTCCTCTTCTGCCCCAAAACATCCAAGAANCTGTGAATAGGAAACACAGTTATTTAACAGGACCCCTTGAAGTGAGAGAGGGGGATAAGAAGTGACAAGAGATGGGTACTCTAGACTATCATTGCTCATAAAAGGTGAGAACAGCAGTGTGAGCTCAGAGAGTGCGAAATGCAATCTCAAGGACACATCCAACCTCACTGACCCCAATGTCCTACGGCCCTAAGCTTCATGCCACAGGGCTGCTTCTTCCTGTGGATTTGTAGACATTGTATTAGTCAACTCACGATCAATATTAAGATAATACATATGCTATAAGAATGTTGATTTTCATCATTGTACTTGTCCATGTTTACCATATATCCTTTGTGGGTAAATATTTATGTGTGTATGCATGTATTTCATGTACATATTCCTGTGGGAATGTACACGTGCACCTGTGGTTACACATTCACATGTATTCACACGTGTGGAGGACAAAAGTCAGTGTCAGGTGTCCTTCTCAGTCACTCTCCTCATCATTGTTTTTGAGACAGAGACTGTCACTAGACCTAGAGCCCACTGATTCAGCATGGTTGGCCAGGGATCCTTCTGTTTCTGCCTTCCCAGGCCTGGGGTTGCAAACATACACAGCTGCACTCAGATTTTATATGAATGATGGTTTACCAAACCTAAGTCCTCATGCTTTCAAGCACAGTACAGACTGAGCCACCTCTCCAGACTCACTTACCACATTTTCTATAATACACATCCAACTACAATCACAAAAAGACAAACCTATCATAAGCATTGCTAACATTTAATATTGCAAGATGTACTCAGGTCTTAATTCAAGTATACAAGAACACATTTTCTCCATTTGCCTTTTGACAACCTACTGTGTGCTAGCAGCCTACTAGGTGCCATACACTACTCTAGAGAACTTGTTTGTTTTTATTTGGTTTTGACTTATTTTAAGCTATCAAGATCTCAAGTGGAATAGATATTGTTTAGCAATATAATTAATATTGAGAAGAAAAGAAAAATTTAATACATTAATAGCTCAGACACTCCATATTTAGAAAAATGGATATTTTCTCAAAGGTAAATAGTTATTATGAAGGCAAATTGAGTGGTTTTAAAGCATTAAAGTAACTTATTTAGTATATTATTATAAATTATAGTAAGCAGAAAATAAAGCCAGAGACAAAGATATTAGGCAAGAAGGAAGGGCCTGGGGGTACAGTGCAGTGATGGGATGTGTGCTTAGCATGTACAAAGCTGGGTTCTTAACACAAAAAGGAGGGGAGAGAAGGAAGAGGCAGACCAGGAAGAGGTCAGAGGAGACAGAGGAGGCAGAGGAGGAGGAAGAAAATATGTGTGAAAGGGAAGAAAAAAGTGTATTGATCATTGACTACTTTCATCTAGGAATCAGACTCACTTTCCAAGTAAAAATAGGAATATTCTAGACCATGGGGCTGTGTNGATGGAGTGGCCTATGCGGGGACTTAAAGTATGGTGGCACCATGCATCTCTAGGAGAACCCTGAAGAGGAGAAAGGAATGCAGGACATTATGGGAATTGCTGCTGTGGGCCTGGGCTGGACCTAAACAGCTGACTAGTGGCAGCAATNGGAACCATTTCAACAAAGATTTTCTCCTTCTGTATATANTAAAGAATAGTTTTCTTTTAGAAATGACCAACAGTGTCAAGAACTAGTTCTATTGAAAATATCCCTTTAAAATTAAAAATAACAATGTATTAAATTAATGTTCTAACATAAATAACAGAGGACCTAGGAGTGAGTGAGGGACACTGAGTCATCTCNTGGGACAGGCTGAGGTAGGGGCATGCTACCTGTGCATTAGCTCAGTGCTATCTTTAGGGAAGAAGCCTCTTCCTGTCCTTTATGCTTTGTCATCTTCAGCATCACAACATGTCCAGCATCCCAAGCAGATGACACAGTCAAGGTCTGACTTTCTAGTCTCAGGAGACATTCTATGACATCTTCTTGCTAAGATGGACTGACATGTCTATACCTAGACCGGCTAATGGGCACAGATGACCATGACTTCTTCATGACAGTCATTGACTCCTCTTGACTTTGATTCCTTGGGAATAAATGGCCCCAGGAAGGTCTAATTTCGACAAGATCTGCCCTAACACATCATCCACAAAACAGCATCTGGCCAGCTTGGCTGCCACTGTTTATTCCTGTTTTGACAGTCCTGGGATCACTTCTTTTTCTTAAAGAATCCCTAAGATGGTAAATACACAGTGCTTTTAGAACAGCTGATTGGTAACAGCTCATCTGACTCCTTAGGATCTTCATTCATCTTCCCTTTGAATTTATNAAAATCTACCTAATCATATGAATAGACCCATGCAGTTGGGCTTGTTTTACAGAATTCAAATCTTTTAAAGGAATGTGGATCCATTTGAAATGTGGTTGCATAATGCACCGTGAGATGCTGGCACACAACACAGCTGAAACAATTCTGTTCTTCTCAACGGAGCCTTGGTTTGGGGTCTGGACATAGAGGACATGGTGTTTTATGTGATAATTATCACTTAAAAACTAACCTGGGGCTGGAGAGATGGTTCAGTTGGTGAAGTNCCTGCCAGGTAAGCAAGAAATCTAAGTTTCCATGCCCAGTGCCATGGAAAAGCCTGATGTGTGGCTACGCTTTCATAACCTAGCTCTGAGAGAGGAATGGAGACACAGCTCCTGGCACTCACTGGACAACTAATCTAGATCAATGAATGGGCTCTAGATTCAGTGACAGAACTGTCTCAAAATATAAAATGCAATGCAATAGAGGCAGGCATCAGGCGTTGACCTCTCAGCTACACATGAGACACACACACACACACACACACACACACACACAAACACTCTTTCTGCCTACAACTTACAGATAAGATGTGATCTCTGTTACTGCTCCAGTGCAATGCTTGCCTGTCTGCCACCATGCTCTCTGTCATGATGATCATGGATGGACCCACTCTCTGAAACTATAACCCAGTCCCCAATTAAATGCTTTCTTTTATAAGCTGTCTTGGTCATGGTGTTTCATCACAGCAATGCCAACCCTAACTAAAACAGGCAATTTGATAGATTGATTGAACTTTAATCTTTCCATCAGTTAAATGAGAATAAAAAGAATTCAGGGCTAGAAAGAACTCAATGATTAAGAGCGCGTGCTGGCCTTGAGTTTGGTTTCCAGCATCCGTATCAGGAGGCTCCCAAAGGCCTGTTCCACCTGTTCCAGGCAATCAGATGCCCTCTTCTGGTCTCTACAGATGCCTGCATGCATGTGCTTATATAGTGCCACCTCCCCCTACACACACACACACACACACACACACACATGCATATGTGACACACACACAAAAAAAACTTTTTAAAAAAGAAAATTTAAAGAATTATTATTCTAGGAGCTAATATCATACAAATATGATCCCATTAACTAATGAGGAAAAGATGTTNTATCAAGAACGCAGGAGAACTTAAAACCACATAGAGGGCTATGACATTGCAAAAGGGAATTAACACGTGAAAAGCTGGCCAGAAAGCATCTACATCAGGTGAAATTTATCTGCATTCTTGTTAATAATGATCAACCTCTAGAGATGTGAAATAATTTATACCCTGAGGGATGTATATCACTTACACTATGTTCCAGGGTGCCGTGGTTCCCCTCCTCTGGTGCTCTTATGTAAGGGAGGATGGATGCAATTGAAAACATAAAGACAGTTGTAGATAGTAATTATTTCATGAGTTGAATCCAAATGTCTGAATCTCCAANAGCTTGAGTCTTGAGAGTGCAGCTTTTCCTAAGTTTCCAACATTCGATTCCTGTCTGTCTGTATTTTGAGACAAAGTCTCACGTTGTGGTTCAGGCAGGCCTGAACTATGTATCCCAGGCTGACCCTAACTAAACTCTTGGTCATCCTTCTGCCTAATGATCCCTACTGTTGATGAGAGACATGAGCTACTACATTGGGCTCAGTCATTCCTTGTTAAATATCAGAAAATAATCTTTCCCCAAAATCAGAAAGGAAAAGTCACTACTGGGTGGAATGTACTCTTCTCATTCCTTCCCTATCTGACCAGTAGAAGCTACCGATAAAGGCAGCCCAGATAGCTGCTGAATATATTNCTTGGGGTNCCCCTCTGGGGTTTCACCTTGTGGAGGGTNAAGGAAGTTCCATGGTGGAATTACAGATCAGGATTTCAAAGTAGAACAAACATGTGTCNGCTCCTCACCTGCAATTCTGGTGGAAGTGGCATCAGTATTTCCCACATTGGGTAGGAGACTTAAAGAACACAGGGAAATTTAGTTGTCATTGCCCTGGGCTTTACCTAGAGNAGATCCTGGGTGAACATCCCTGTGTGTGGAGGCAGGTTATATGGCAGTGCTGGATGCAAAAAAAGTGTTCTTAGACTCCAGACATCTGCCTGGGGACAGATGCTACAGTGCTATAGCTATAGTGTCAACGCCAAAGACATCTCACGGAAGGAGAACCCAGACAGTACTCAGATGTGCAGTCAACTTCCCCTGCCACCCTCTGAGGCTTCAAATAGAGGAGCGTTTAGCTCAGTGTAGAGTGTGAGCTCTCTGGGTCTGAGCTCTGAATTATCTCCACTCCAGCATGCCTGAGTCTCCTATGCAGGAGAGCTTCAGGCGTTCTAATGACATTAGGCATCACCCACGGTGGTGGCACATAGAAAGGAGGGTGGGTGTTCTGTAAGCACCCTGTAATGGAGCCCAGCAATATGTCACATCAANATCTCCCAGTACCACCTCCCTTCCTGTATTGTACCAACCTACAGCTTCAGGATTCCCTCCTTGGCTAGATGTGGTGAAGCCCCTTATCTTGTTTATCTTTTCTTAGCTTTGACCTTGTACGTAAGAGGTTCTAGATAGAGGTTTACTGGAGTGCGTTATTTCTTTTTAAACTAAAGTTACAGCATTATTTTTAATAAGGTTAAAATATTCCCCACTCTGCATCAATTTCAGAGCTAAAACAGTACTATTGATCTTTTCTTTCTATCCTGTACTTTCTTGAGGCAAAATCTTGTGGGTATGTAGACGTACCCCCACATGCATAGAAATGGGACAAAACACATCTATGTGGTATCTGCAGGAAGCAGTGTGGTTTTGCCAACCACATTATCATCTGGGGTCCAGCTGAGGCTACTTGTCATTGGAACATCCATAAGTCCTTGGGTGCCCTGCTATCTTCTTAAAGCTGGATACATTGGGGATGCTGCCAGCCTTCAAGCATTCAGCTTCCATCCTGCTGCCAAAGTTGTTTTTATCATGCATGGCTACATCACTTTTTTCCCTGACACATTAAAATTAACCCAGAACCCATCATTGCCTAAAGTCGCTGAATTGTTCTTTCCAATAGACGTTATCTTTTACTTAACAGTCTCGTTTTTACCTGCCTGAGAATTGCAGTCTGGCATATAGAGGTACAAGCTGGATACTGGGCTACATGAGTGCACAAGTTGCAGGGTAACAGAGTGGATTCCTGGCCATTTTCCCTGTTCACTCAAAGGACAAGAACCTAAGTGCCTACTAAGAGGAGAAGGCACCTGCAGAACCCATTGAAAGGATTTGGANGAGATAGGGTTGTNACATGATTAAGGTATGAGACTACAGAGCATAGTGAGGGTGCTGCTGACTCTCCTGCAGATACTNTCCCATTCCTAGGGACTTTGGCCTCACCACNGATTCTACATGTGCACCCACTGCTCCATCTGCTCACATGATTGATCCTATTCTTCATATCCAGCTAAGCCTTGTCCTGCTCCGTACACCTCCTCTCTTCCTGACTCCAGGAGTAGCTGGCTGCAGAGGTGAGTACCATTCAGCTTTCCTTTAGCTCTCATTCTGGATCCTAAAGAGACATCTAATAATGCTTCCTCTGCTGTTTTAGCTTGGCTTTCAGATCACAGCCAAGAGAATATTACATGAGGCTTTTTGTCAATTCAGACTGAATGACATCTCTAGCCATTCAAGAATGGACATATGCACANTCTTTAAAAGCCTGAGATTTGCTAAAGCATGGTATATTGGTTTCAACACCTGTTAATAGATTTCTTCTTCACTTGGATGGCTAAGCTATGAAGTTTTATGATTACTGGGAAAAAATGAACTTCTATAATCCAAACTTTGGGCTCCTTCATAGCATCTTTCCTGAGTTTTAAATAACACCTTGGACTTAAAATGTTCAGTAGAGATAATGCTTCAACAGCACACAAAGCTGATTTGGGGAGGTTCAGGACCACATCACACAACTTTTCAGGGCATCTTCCTGTCTCCAATTCTATTACAATAGATAGCTACCATACATAAGAAGGTCATTGGCCCTCTGGCTCACAAAACTGAAGTCCAGGCCAGCTGGGGAATGAAACTTATTGCTTACAGCCAGAAAGATGCAGCTGGTTTGTATCATACCTATAATCTAAATTATTAAAGTCAAAACGTTGAACCAGCACATGGATTCTATAAAGCCTCTGTGCTAGAGATGAATTCCAAATTGTTTAGCAATACAATCAGAATGGCTTATGTCATTTTCTGAAATTTTTCTTTTGAAATTAAATTACTGTTTGATGCTTCCCAAAGTTGATTTGTGGGTAGGGGTCTAGACTGAGAGAAATCTGCTTTTATTTTTGAGTGATAGCAACATGAAAGAAACATTTTTTTTTTTTTACCTCTGGTGCCTTTTCTTTTTCTTCTTTTAAATTACTCAAATACATCCAAACCTCGGGGCATCAGATAGTCATTTTAGGAAGAGCTCAATGAGAAAAGCAAATTGTGAAAAGGTATCCCAGCTTTAATGAGGTGATTTGAAAATGCCAGGCTCCTTGCANGAACTAAAGATCGCATTGGCTAAAACAATGAGGCTCTTGGCCAAGTTCACTCCAGCACATCAAGATGTGTGCCAACCATTACCCCCAAGATGCAACTGCAAAAACAATCCATCAATTTAGGTAACTGGTCAATTTGAACTTGAAAAAAATTAAACTGTACAGTTGATTGAAATGGTTGTTGGACAAATTTTCTCAATGTCTACTTAGCTTTGTCTGGGTCTAACAGGTCAGAAATCATGTGCCCAGAATGACTAGAAGACAGTTAGTAGCTCACTGAACTCCATGGCTTCAGCTGAGGAATACAGAATAACACTCTTGTTAAAAAGAGTGCAGAGAAATGTGTATGGGATTTAACTGATGCCAGTTTTTTCCCCTGTGGCATAGTAGGTTTTCAAATAAATAAAATGATAAGAAATTGTTCAGGTCAATTAATTTTCAAGGACATGCTTTGCTTTTAAGCATTATTACTGACCCTCTACACAACAGAAAACTATCTTTCCTTCTTGTTTGAGATCATTGGGAGGCTCGTGGTCCTTATTCTGGATTCGACTTCTCTTTTAAAACATCCTGTGTATGTTTTACATGCCCTTGAGCTGAATGAAGTCTCTTCCCTGAGATGGAAGCTGGGAGTTGTCTGGGTTTGGCTTTGTTTTCACATACTTGATGGTTGAAGAGTATTCCTTTTTTTCTCTTAATAAACAAAGCAAGTGAGAAAGTGCTGACAGGAGCATGTCCCCAAAATCTTTACTCTTACGTATCTATAGTGTCCATCAACTTAATAGCATAATCAGATTTAATAACTTTTAGAGCCTACTGAACCAGTCTGTTAAGACTTTAGGGCAANAGTATACAAAATTATAGTAATACTTAAATTATGACTGTTCCCAAGATTCATNCACTGCAGCAGGCACACAGAGAATATGTTCTCATCACAAATATTTTTGATTGATTGATTTTTTCCCCTGACATATTGTGTCCCAAAGAACTTAAGTCAAAGCAGCTAACACAAGGACAAGACAGCATCTTCCAACAAAAGACCAAACTATGATCCTGTTGGCAAGACTACCAGTTAAAACAAAAGACAGCCAGNTTGTCAAACCATCAGAGATTGGTAGGTTTCTGATTGAATGTCTCCCATGATCCTGTTCTCCTTTCAGCATCCTTTGACACAGAAGCATTATTTGAGAGCTAGATAAATGCCAGACCATGTGGGGATCCTAAAGATGCATGGCTAAAGAAGGCATCACTTGCACTTCAGAATTCTTTGTGGAGCATATGAAGAGATGACAAATGGGTAAATACATGCAAGTGAGTGAGAAACTCCGGAGCTAGGAACATAGGACTTGGTGAACACAGGAACAATATCTGCCTGACCCACCTCTAAAGCCAAGCTTTTGAGTAAGTTAGCCACAGCTCTCTTCACAATGGGAATCCCATTTCTTCATCGCTGTACCTACCACCCACCCCTTGCTAAAACCCTTTCATGGTTTTCTCAAGAGAAAATGACATAGCTCTTTACTGTGGCCAGCTTGCAGAGCTACCTTGTGACCCCACTCATTCTCTCCTTTTAAAAGAAAACTGCTTTATTGAAATACAATTTTCATGACAAAGAGTCGCTTTTCACCTGGTTTAAGTACAATTCAAAACCCCTTAATGTACTTACAAGCATTATACAGCCATCACCACAGTGTAACATTAGAATGATTTCAACAACCTGAACATGACCTGTGTCTATTGTCCATTCTCCATGGACACCCTCAGCCCAAGGGAAGCTTATGCTTTATTTCTCTCTTTATTTCATTTTTCCAGACATTTCATACACACACGCTTATGTAATGTGGAGTCTTACAAGACTGGCTTGTTTCACTGAGCAGAGAAAATATAATGTTCTCTACTGGATTGTTCATGTTTTTGAGGTTCTTCTATGTGGNAATTCATATACTTGCCTGATATTTTTGTTGTGGAAGAGTGTCATGCTGTATGATCTCACCACATTCTGTTTACACATTCATCAGCTGAAGGANATGTAGTTGGTGTCTATGTAGACATGTTATGAAAATGCTATACTCATGTGTGATCTTTGTATGGAGTTGTACAGACCCTGGGAAATGCAGTCACTGGGTTAGAAGATTACTCCCTCCCANAAAGTACCTCTACAGTCTTATATTCCCANCAGCAATGTGTAAAAGTTTTCCTGCATCTTTGTCAATACATGCTACTGCTTGTGAATTGTCGCCATAGGAACTGGTAATTCACTGTGGCTTCAGTTTGCTTTTAAAGTAGGTTTAACATGTTCCATTGGACATCATATCTCTTAATGAGTAAATACCTATTCACACATTTTACCTAATTTTAAATTGGATTGATCATCTTTATGATTGAGTTATAAGAATTTTTCTTATATTCTGAACAAAAATCACCAGACATAAAGGTCATGAATATTTTTTCTACATCACTCAGATTGTAACCGATAGGGAGCAGCCTAAAGTCCTGAGGGAGGACAAAAGTGTTGGCATCAGTCTTCCCTCCCTGCTGGTTCAGAGCACATTTGGTGAACAATGCCATTTATAAAGGTCAAACTGAGACATTCTTTTTCAAACACGGGAACAAGTGTCTTTCAGTCATCANTCATCTAGTTAGGAATTACTGTTACACCAGGAAAATGGAGCTCAGAGAACAGAACTTGGCACGAACTGAGTTGATCCTCCAGAAACAAAACAAACAAACAAACAACAAAAACCCATGAATTGCAAGTCTGGAGAGTAACATTTCTACTTCGGTTTCAGTTGCATGATTAAAAAAGCAAAAACAAATGTGAAATTTACAGTTGCAATTTTAAAAGGATCATGTTTGCANGACTTTTAATCCCTTCAGTTTACACTTTGGCAAAAAGGCTTACAGGTTTACTACTGAAATTGGATTTGGAAAGGCTTTGCTTAAGTTTCTATTGCTTTCATGGATTGAGTTTTTGGGGTGTTTAACATAAAGTAAACTCACACACTGATCAGTTGGAAGCCCCGCACAGTTTTAAAACCACATGCTACAATGAAACAGGGAGAGCTTTGAAATTTACAAAATCCAAATTATGTTTAGGTTAAAACCAGAAATATTGCAAAACTGTCGCCATGGTCAAGAGTTTGAGTCTGTGCATGAGAGCCTGCCTTCTTTCACTTTATAATTTGAGAAGGGGGGGGGCAGAAGCTACAAAATAAAGTCATACAGAGAAAAAAATTCTGAAATTCAAGATTGCCATCCAGTTTCCAGGCAGCCCTTCTGGTTATTGTCCTGGGCCTCTGTCTTCTCCTCTTCTTTATCAGGGTGTATTTTCCCCCTAAAACTAAACTACCAAATTCAACCCTTTGTGGAATTTGACAGTGGATGGAAGGGAGACTGTGCTGTGATGTCTGCATAAAGGAGTTGATTTCCACTTTTTCTCTTGAGATATATTGATNTGGAGTTTGTTGAGTTTTTATTTGAGATGAATATTTCTGCAACACAGTGCAGATTTTCATTTTTAAAAATGATGATTTCTAAACACTTTNCAAGTCCGGCAGTTCCTAAATTATGGGTTGCCATTTTTAGCTCTAATATATGGCAAAAAAAAAAAGAAGTCTGGGTTGAGATCATGGTCATGAACTAAAGTGAGCATCTCTTGTTTTGACACTACTTGGAAGTGCATCCCTGTATTTGCTGACATTTCAGTTTTTGCTCTATACATGAGGGTATGCACGATGTGCATTTTCCCTTCTGGCCACTTGAGGGAATCAGACGTTAGAAATGGCAGCTAATTTAGGTCTTTATGTCAAAGGGTAGAACAAATATTTATTTGTTACCGAATGTCTCTTATGACAACTAGTCAGGAAGGGGGTCACAGAACCTGAGTTCTGAGATAAATTACCCTTTATATACCTCCTATCCAGGTGGAAATGAACACTTGTTGATGAATGGGAGCCCTGGGAGGTACTAAGCCAGGTCCCCCATACAATTTATGATCAGCACTCTTGGACTTCAGAATGATTAATACCGTCAATTCTCACTGGAATAAAAGCTGTTTTAGCCCAAGAGAGGACTGTATATTACTGTTTAGAGAAGCAGATAACATCAAAGTAACCTACGGTTTGTGTTAAACAAATACGAAATTCTGGGTCAGCGAAAATTAATCCTAAAGGAGTAACGGAAAGTTCCTAATGACTGTGAGATCCACACATTATCACTTTTCATTCAAGTGGTAGAAAATGGCAAAGCTATTAAAGAGATTTGCAAACGGCCCCTTGACTGAGCTGGCCTAACAGCTGCATTGCAGCGTACTCTCCAGTGGAGAGCCTTGTTATCTAGACATCTGCAGTTTGTTAATGAAGTGTACACGTCTATGCAGTCCTGAGATTATGTGCAGGAGCATCTGAACCATTTTACTATTGAGTTTCACAACAAAACACAGTAAATCACATTATATTTCATACATTCTTACACTGTAAGCAGCTGTGAGAATGGATGAATTAAACACTGCTCTCCTATCCATGTTACATGAAACAGATGTTACTTCAGCAGCATATCAAAAAGAGAATTTTTTCCTCAATTGATGTTTTTCAGTGACTAATTGCATATTCTATTGTTTTAAGAAAAGTGAGCACTTTCAAACAGAAAAAAACTGTAAGCATCGATTATACTTAAGTGCTTTTATTACCAATTTTAAGAATACCTTAGGATGTTTTTAGTACAATAAAAAAAAGTTGTTGAATTCCTCAGCAAAAAAGGTTTATAATTTCCTCCAGAGTTGGTCTTTGCTTTAATATGGTCTTACTCAAAATTTTTANTTCATTACTGTATTTGAATTATGTCAGGCATTCATCTTACTCTTTCCAAGTGAATTACACATTGTCTACTTACTTCAGATAAGCTTAAGTCAATTTAAATGTGCTAAAATCAAGTCCGATGAGGAGGCTCATTGAGGAACGGTGCTTGCTACCAAGCTTGATGACCCAGTGTTCCAGAACCCACTGGTAGAAGAGAACCAACCCCCACCAGTTGTCCTTTGACCTCCATGTAAGCATCATGGCATGTATGGACACACACACACACACAAAATAAATAAATAAATAAATAAATAAATAAATAAATAAATAAATAAATAAATAAATAAATAAACAGTTTTAATAAAAGAAACTCAGCATTACATTCTCCAATTAATCTGAAGTATATGGAGTAAATTTTCCTTTAACTTCACTATTCTTTCGAGTCTTTTCCTAATTTCAAAAAGATGGTAATNTAATTATTTTGCATTTCACAGCATCTTCCCTCATGTTTAGATTTACCAATTTTTGAAATAGTCATAATTACTTAATCTAATATCTAATATACTAAGTGGGTTTTCCTTTGGAAAATACTCATAGGGGAAATAAGTTAATTACTCAAAAGTAAAAATATNCTGTTTGAATATTTAAAAATTATTTAAGTTAGAAATCAATGGCCTGTCCTGAGATTCCTAAGATTAGTATTTGCACATAGATTTTACTGTGTAACTTAGAGGGAAACTTGTCACNCTCTGATGATACTGAAAGAGCTTATGTCATACCAATGAAAGGTTGACACNCCATTTTTATAGTTCAGTGTTTACTGGTTTGCATTTGCTTCTGACAAGTCGTGTAACATTAGAGCTCACTTGGTAGTATACAGTCATGAGTTTGTCCAGATCTGCCCAGCCCTTCATCTCAGCATTCAAACAGTAGTCTCTAACGCACCATCTGCTCATGCTCAAAATGTCCACGTGCCATTGCAGACTCATGACTACATGCCATGTCTCATTGACTCTCACAGAAACTCAAATCATAATGAAAGAGAATTTGTTGTTGTTGGTTGTTGTACCACTTTTCTCTTGCAGGCCATAATTTCTGTGTCATTGTTGAAATTGCTATAGATGCTTTTGAATTTTGGCAAACAATGAATCAAATTAAGCTACCAGTCTAATTCATCCAGTGATGTGATTTTGATAAAATGTCATTATTATTATATCAATACACTGCTAGTATACATCTTATAATTGTCAAAGCTAGTTCATATTTTTGTTTCTTTGTTCATTTGTTTTGAGTCTCAAACTGGCGAAAACCAACCTTGGACAGTAGAATCTCCATTTAACAAATGAGAAAGCCAAATCCCAGATTCAAAAGTCAAGGCTAAACCTCAGCATCCTTCGTTAACAGCGAGTCACTGTGTTTGGGAGACTGAACGCAAGCATTATGATATCAAGTCCAGGATTCTTGTTATAAACCGGTTGCTCAGCAGAGTTCCACAGCTTTAATGACATTGTCTTGCGGGGAGAGTCCCTATTTGGGTTGTAGATTATTTTAACATATTTATAAACATCGTATTAGGTAAGTAATATAAATATCGAGATTTTGATTTGGTTATGATCATTTTAGACAGAAATTTGTGATGAAGATGCTGGCACAGAATCATAAATTAGTGTTTTGGATTCAACAATGATAACTTGTTTCATTTTAATGACTTTTTATCAATGTTTTCATTTTTAATTATGGATACACATGCATGTCTGTGGATCAGTGTGTGCACATGTAAATGGAGCTGACTTCAGAATCCAGAAGAGGTTATAGGGTCCCTTGGAGCTGGAGTTATAGGTAGTTGTGAGCTGCTTGATGTAGGTGCTGGGAACCAAACTCAGATCCTCCTTAAAAATGTGTATTGCTGCTGGGCNGTGGTGGCACACGCCTTTAGTCCCAGCACTCAGGAGGCAGAGGCAGGAGGATCTCTGTGAGTTCAAGGCCAGCGTGGTCTACAAAGAGAGTTCCAGGACAGCCAGGGCTGTTACACAAAGAAACTCTGTCTCAAAAAAAATGTGTACTTGCTTTAACCACTGGCCATCTCTTTAGACCTTGTTTTATTGATATTTAATATGCATGAAAGAAGAAAGAAATCCATTCCAATATCTACTTAAAAATAAAACACATATTTATACTTACATGGCTGGTTGTATATAGTTCTAAGTCAGCGGCTCTTAACTAGGGGTTCTGTATCTCTCCGTTGTGACATGATAGTTACCTCTACTTTTCCCAAATGCGCCTTCCGTTTTTTTCTCACCCAAGACAAATACAATATATTTTACCCTATAAACGTATAAAAGCCAATAAAATATTGCTTCTTGAATAAATATAGTATAGGGTGGTGTCAGTATGTTTTAAAAGTGTATTCTACCCCTGGCTATAATCTACTTGGGTTCATACCAGCCATTGCAATATGTACTGGCCACTTGGGTCACCCTAACAGTTGTGACTTTATAGGGACTGTAAATCTATTAAGCCACAATTTGCACATAATAAAAAGAAACAGCAAGCAGTTAAATGAAAGGCTCAATTCTGAGCTGCCCCACAGTTTTCCAGAAGTCATTTGCAGCAGCTTCAGCTACTTGCTGCCTGCCTTTGAAAGACTTAATCACAGATTGAGGAAACCTGGAGAGAGAGGGCTGCCCCTTCCTTCAGGTCATAATTGCCCTGAAGACCACTTAATTATCTGTAGGTGAAACAAAGCTGGCGCTGTGGAGGACCAGGAGCAAAGGACACGTACTCACCCATCACTTACTCCCTACCCTGCAGATCCAGCACCCGTCCCTGAGCCATCCTGCCACCAGTCAGGGAAGCCACAGACAGACTGATCGTCTGGTCCCCAGCGTGGTGGCCTCCTGAATGTCTTTATTTTATTACAGTACAACACACAACAGCCAAGTTTCTAAGGGCTGAGTTCAGAGTGGAGAATGGAGTCTTCCTTCTTCTGGAGGGTGCAGATGGATGCAGNTACATAGCAAGGAGAGAACTTACCCTCCCGGTATTGAATACAGAAGGAGCAGCTAAGGCAATTTTACATTGACTCAGCAGAACAAACTGATTGTCTTCTCTGTGACCTCTGCATGCAAATACATTTCAAATATATACACGAAATATATCTGGACTACAAATAGCATCTTTCATAGAAACAAAGAGCTGGATGGTTACGCACACATTCCTTGGCACATCACCACTAAAGTTGAGATATATATGAGCTGCAGGTTTCACTGCTGCATGTGGGTGGGTGACCTTAGCCTTGCACACAAAAGATCTAGTCAGCAACCACATGCCCAGTTTTATTAAGTAAGAAAGACAAGACAGGCTGGCAGTGAGATCCCGAGAACCAGCAAACCCGATACATTGTNCTAATTGACCTGCAATACTAGCNNCTTCCAGAGTCACAATAAATGCATTTCCTCTCCAGTGCAGGTGATGCGCCCAATAACCTAAGCCCCATAGGCAAGTTTGAAAAGTGGAAAGGGCA
>LZPO01008071.1:31407-45785 GCA_001675575.1 Neotoma lepida
CTCTTTGGAAGTAGCGGCAGCATTGGTGAGGTGAGGCTAGCTGGTGGCTTGCTCCTAATTCCTCTGATCTCTGTCAGATTTTCACCCTTATTTCTTGTTCTGTGTGTTTATTAATAAGACTGGTTAGAAATTCGTCTTACAGGACCGACTCACTCAGCCTGTGGGATATGCAGTTGAGTCAGAGCCTGCATAACGTGACCAACTCCTTAGAGAACAATAGGCATCTGCGTCCACTATAGGAAGGAAGAGCACTAACACAACTGATGGGAATGTCTTTCTAAAAATGTGTTNCTCTGATTGGTTGATAAATAAAGCTGTTTGGCCAATGGTGAGGCAGAAAAAGGTTAGGCGGGACATTCGAACCAGGAGGAGAGCAGCAGAAAGCAGAGCGGAGGCAGACGCCATTCTGCTGTCCAGAAAACAACATGTAAAGGCGCACAGGTAAAGCCACGTGGAAAACATGGCAACATAGATTTATAAAATGGGTTAATTTAAGATGTAAGAGCTAGCTAGCGAGAAGCCTGCCAGGGCCATAGTTTAAAAATGATATAAGCCTCTGTGTGTGTATTTGGGTCTAAGCGCCGTGGGAGCTGGGCGGGACAGAGACCGAAACTNGGCAAACTTTTGTCTACACACAACCATGTGTGAACACATGAAAGTGCTGCACACTGCACTGAGAAGCATAAAAAACCCTAACACATAAAGGTCTTCGTGAACTATATCAATTAAGATGGAGATAATAAGGCAACAAAAAGAAGATATACGGGAAATGCAGAAAGTGAAAATGATCAGTGACTATTAGAAAAAAAAAGAAATAAAAATTTTAAAGTGAACAAGTCTGTACTTCTCCAATTGGCACTTATGTTTGATGTAGGCAAGTACATGGAAAGCAGGTTCTCCCCTCAGGTGCTAGCCAGGGTGTGAACTTAGATGACATTCTGGGAGCAACAAACAGTCTGCCTGCAAGAGTGCCACTCGTAAGCTGTGAGACCATGGTATCTTTCATATTCTAACCTATAGACTTTTATACTATTTGAAATTCTTATAGAATATGTTGCTAGAAAAAAGTTTTAGGAAAGTGTACAAATAATGTATAATGTAGAAGAAAAAAATCACAAAGTCAGAGAAGGTATCAGGTGCATAAAAAGAACACCCACTGAGAACAGTACAAGAAGCTGGACACTACAGAGGGATCCCGCCTTCAACCACCAGTGGAGGGGCAGGTCTGCAGTAAGAGNAAGGGTTCATGAACCTACAAGAGAGGGAGAAGCAAGTGCTGTCCTGGGTGAAGACTTATAGCCAGGCAGGTAGAGCCCTGTTCAGCAGTTCCTAAACAGCACAGAGCGTGTGTTCATGAAGACCAATGCCTGTGAGGTCTGCTCTTGACACTACACATTGCTCTGTGAATGACAATACTGGGACCAGCCAGTACCTGATGAGAGTTCAGACCTACTGATCTCTGATCCTGTTTTGCTCTCAACAGCACTGAATCCAGTTACTGGCAAATAGTGTCTTCTTGGAAGATGTTATATAATAGTATATATTGGCTTGAAGTGAAATAAACATTAGTAATACTTTCATCACAAAATTGGTGCTGAGGAGATGGCTCAGCAGTTAACAGCACTAGCTATTCTTCCAGAGGACCTGGATTCAATTCCCAGAACCCACATGGCAGCTCACAACCGTGTGTAGCTCCAATCCTAGGGGATCCAATGTCCTCTTCTGGGCCACGCAGACAAAAGTCCCATAATACCCATAAAAATAAGTAATTAAAGAAAAATTCCACAAGTTGTAAATTCACTTAGTTGCTTTATACTGTGAATTAAACAGTGTTCTAACCTTACTTTAAAATTGATGTCAACCAAGCCAAGCACAGATGGATAAACAGGGTATGTTAAATGGACAACTATAGTACAATCCAAAATTTAAAAGCCAACTAACTTCTCTGCCCCGTTTTTTAGACTACTTGTGCAATCTAATGAACTTCCAAAGACTGGACAGCTTAAATACCAAAAGTTAATAGCTCACAATTCTGGATGCTGGAAATACAAGAGCAAAAGGCCAGGTCTTTTTTGCATGGTTAGTTTCTGCTGAGGGCTTTTCTAGTCTCGTTACAAGGGCCCCACTCTCCAGACTCCATTTACACCTATCTTCCATAGACTCCAACTCCAACACCAGGGGAAGGCTTTTCTACTCCTTTATCGTGGTCCTTGACATGCCAGCTCATGTCAACAAACACATTCATTCAGGACTTCACTCATTCAGGGCTTCCTCCATTCCCTACAGGACAGGAAGCAGTGAAATAAGGAATACAGCAAAAAGAGCCTAAGTTTTCAAGAAAGTAACAGGAATAAGGTAGGAAGAAGATGGCCAACCTTAGCCAGAGGTTGGAAAAACGCTGTCTCATGAAGTAACTTAAAAATTAGCCTGACCTAAATAATGACCCCCTAGCAATGGCCCCTCATTCCCACAATGCCCTTCTTCTCTCAGACAGACATGCTAAGGCATAATGCCTTCTCAACAGTGAACAATTAGAGGGCAGAGAACCTCAAACCAGGTATGGACACAGAAAACATCCTTCAACTATTTCCACATTCCATGCTTACAACTGAGAAAAGTCTGAAATTTAAAATCCTTCAAATGATCATAATGTAAATATAGTACCAGGAAATAGCTACCCCTTCCCAAAGTTTTCTCAGATATCTAAGCTTGGGCCTGACTTCTTGCCATGTTCTGACAATGGACACAGACTCATCTTTTCCTCCATGTTCTTCTATATGAAACTCTGTAATTGAGGAGAAAAGTCTCTGTGGTGTAGCCACTAGATAAACTCCATAGATTTTATGAGAATTTGCCCCAAACTCGTCTCCACATCCACTGCTGAGGTCTGTGGCTTTGCTCTAGAATGGCTGAGGTCAGGGTCTAACCTCAGATAAGTAGAGAAATAGAGTGAAAGCTTCCCTAGGGACTGTAAACTGGTGTTTTCAAAAATAACAGGTTCCTTTGCCACTGGGTGAGAGCAAGGCTCAGCCACATTACAAGTCCGTGTTTTCCTCTGTGGCCATGTTGTTAAACACAATAAAAAGCTATCTATTACGAGCACTTCCCAAAGATTTACTGACAGCAAAGGCCTGCACACCTGATGCTTCTCCATGAGACACAACACAGTGGAGGAAAGGTGACAAAGGAGCACACAAACATCTTTGGAGCAAACACAGTGGCTGTCAACACTAAAACAGTATTTTACCAAAACATACATTATGAGGCCAACTTGAAAAGTTATTTCATCTTATAAAGCAAAGCTCNAACCCATCAGTGACTANAACTCTGTCATTTAGATAAGTTTGTGCACAAGTCTTTACAGAAACATCAATCCCAAGAGGTCCTGGGTTATAGGGCCAGGAAGCTTCTGCAGCCAGCACTGAGTGACCCATGATTTAAATGACTGAGAACTTTAAGACTACATGAATATACATCAGGAGTGTATTTTTGCCAGAGACATCATATAGAATCACACGATAACTTAGAGACCTCAGTGTAAGGTAGGCTCAAACTGGAGTATTACAGAATACTTCCTCTTTAACAAGCCTGATACATTTAAACTGTGGAACTGTCTAAGGGCCAGTGTGTGCTGTTGTGGTGCACCTTCACCAACAGCCCCTCCTGAGCTCTTTTTGGAGACTCTGACCTGCCATTTGGTAAAAGCCTCACCTTCTCTCCATGATCCCTTTTATGCATTCAAAACCAGTACCACCTGAGAGACTCTTACACATGACCAAGTTCATCTGCCAGCACAAAGTACAGCCTTGGCCCAGAACTGACCTCAGCAGTGAGGGTCTCTTCTTGATTGCAGCTGACGGTGCAGCCTTAGCTGGACTAGTATCGACTGTCCCAGAAAAGCCAAAGTTTCACTTCAGTGGTTCCTAATTCAGAACACTGGATGCCCCAGTAGAGTTTGTAAAGGACTCTCAAACTTCATTCTAAAATTTCACAAGCCAGGCCTCTGTTGCCCGCATTGCTCTTACAATTATTTTCTACATTCTCACAACAGTTCATTAGGCTCTGAACGCTTAATGGCTTCTCCAGACCAAAGTTCTTCCTCAATCCTCTCACAAACATGGTCAGATCTGTCACAGCAATAGTCCACTCTCTGGTACCAATTTCTGTCTTCACTGCTATGATAAAACACCACGACCAAAAGCAACTTGGGGATGAAAGGGTTTCTTCTGATTATACAACCACATCACACTCCATCATTGAAGGAAACCAGGGCAGAAACCTCAAAGCAGGAACCTCTAGGCAGGAACTCAAGCAGGAGCTTAAGCAAAACACACAGATNAGTGCTACTTCCTAGCCAGCTCCTCATGGCTCCCTCAGCCTGCTTTCTTGTATCACCCAGGACCACCAGCCCAGGGGGTAGCACCACCCACAATGGAACTACATCAACCATCAATCAAAAAAAAATGCACCATGGATTTGCCCAGGGTAAAATTTGGTGGGAGCATTTTCTCAATTAAGGTTCTCTCTTCTAAAATGACACAAAAACTACCCAAGCACAGCAGGTGGCAGCTGATACACCACAGGCCAACTTCCTTCAGCATTCTTCAATCAGTAAACATGCTGCTTTCAGGTTCCTGTGCAGACTTGGTTAATTACCTACACCTGAGGTTACCAAATGAAAAGTCTAGGGCTATGAAACCACCAATTTAATATACTCTTATAACCAAAGGCCTCAAGATAATGTGACCATAGCTGAGTCAGGCAAAGAGGCCAAGGGTTCAACACTCGGATATTTAAAGCATGACAATAGTGAGAATAATCCCCACTCTTAGGAAGCTTGACATGGTCTGTGAAGTTAGGAAATGAACACAGGTGGTGACCTAATACTATAAAAATCCATTTATATATGTAAACTTAAGGTCCTTGAAATACTTCACTTTCCCATAACCGTCCAGATGTGTTTTTCATTTTTTTTTAATTCTCAAGCAGAAAATATTAAATCTCCAGTAACTATGAAGNACTTTTGTAGAAAAATGAATGGGGAAGAATTCGAATGAAATCTAATGATGTGACAGTGCCATAATGAAGGCATACTACATACATACCCACTTGAAAACTGAGAACAGATACTGCCACAGAGAACAAATACAACAAGCTTGGTCTTTCAAGACTTACAACTGAGAGCTCCAAGCTAGCCATGGCTCCAAGCTGACAACTACTAGAAATGAAGCCTTAGGAACTGGCTGAGTCTATTATTAACATTTTTTAACATGGCACTGTGACATGTTTTCTGAGAAGGTAGCAAATCCCCCTGGTGCTTGTGGAGGTGCTGAGCCACTGCTGAGTCACAGAAGGGAGGTCTGGGACCCATGCTGGAGAGAGTAAGGCACACTCCATTTAGTTCTAGGAAAGCCCCTTCAGAGTCTAGCAAGATCAGCTGACTCACTGTCTCCCTCTATTCAGTCTGCACACCCTAGACAGGGCAGGAAAGGGGAGGTGTCCCCATTGTTCCCTGGCTATGACATCGGTCTTATTTCCATGTGCCCTGCCACTTTCACACTTCCCCACCTATCCTAGTAATGAGCATGTATCACAAAAATAACAGAACTCTGCAATACTTCATATTTTAAACAGTCAGCTAAAGTTCTATACACATTCCATTTGTTAATTACTCTTTCTTGGGTCAGTCAAAACCTCTGCTAGCATGCATCCCATGCTGACCTTAGGATGGCAGGTTTCCTTTCCTTTGAAAATTAAAAGCCAAATGTTCTAAAATCATGAGAAATGATTTCTAATTTTCCTTGTAATAAATAAGAATTTTGCTTTCCTTGTTCTGTATTGCCCATATTTTCCAGAATAAGCATATTGTTTTACTATATCCCCAGCATTTCTTTTGGAGAAGTGCTTTTGATCCACACATACACTCTACTGTTGGCACATCCTGGAATACTTCCCACAGCTGGCTTCATGCTGCAGACACTACAGAGATCCAGCCAGCACTCCATCACCCTTGTCATCTTAACAAAAGAAACTGGCTCCTCTTTAACTCTTGACGTATTCAGAAGATGCACATGTTAAATATCTGAGTATAAAAAAGCATGGACTGCCCACCCTACTCTGCAGGAAGTGTGGGTTAGACCACACACCCCACTCTAGGAAAAGTGAGTTGGACTGCCCACCCTACTCTACAGGAAGTGTGGGTTAGACCACACACCCCACTCTATAGGAAAAGTGAGTTGGATCATTCACCCTATTCTATAGGCAATGTGAGCACTCAGCCCAGGACAAACCTGGAATAAGCTCAGCAAGTAAGCAGCAAACTGAGAGACGAGAGGCATTTCCCAGTCCAAATGCCCCAGAGTTTGATACCCTTCTATGTACAATGACTTCCTAAGAGTAAAGTATTACCCTAACAAACAAACTCCATTTCCAAATCTCTGTTTGCAAGCACTTTCCATAAGCTAGTGCACTTTAGCATGGAGTCAGTGATCTGATGCCAGCATCACCAAAAGTAATGACAACTGAAAATGGCACTTTCCAGTTCCTCTCACACTAAAGNTAGGAGACCACTCCCTTCGCCATGTCCCACACTCACTCGGGAATGTCACTGAGCACGTCTGGAAACAAGAGCGTGTTCAAGGGGTTGCTCACCTGAAGCTCACGGTATCTGGCTTGAAAGGACACGGCATCCTGCTCCTTTTCTTTCAGGAAGCCTTTCTCCAGGACACTGTGCTTCTCCATTAGTGAGTCCACATCCTACAAGGAAACCAAACACAAGCTTGCAATGTCCTATGGCATAAAATACTTCAGTAAACATAAAAATATCTGTAAGGGAAGAAAATCAGGAAAAATAACTTAAGGTCTAAGAATTATGTATGTATGAAATTTCCAAAGTTAACTAATTTCTAGGCCAACATCAAATACTGACATAACATTAAAATTCATAAATGTACAAGAGTGGGGCTGGGGAGGCNGCTCAGGGGGTAAAGTGCTTGCTGTACAAGCATCGAGAACCTGAAGGTAGACCCTTCACACCCACATAAGAAGCCAAGTGTGTCCACAGACATCTGCAACTCCAGAACAGAGAGACAGAGACTGGGGTACCCATGGAGTCTGCTGGCCAGTCACCTTAGTGAAAACAGTCAGCTCCAGGTCAGGAGGAGACACACAGTGTAGAGTGATAGACGAAGGCTTCCCAAGCTGACTTCTGGCCTCCACAGAACACATGGGCATGTCCTACATGCATACAACCATGTACATAGGCACCCACCACAAGCACAAAACAAGGAATAAATAAGAACAAGAGTGTCTCAATGAGTACAATGAATAAAACCTAATTTCTGTAAGTACTTTCAATGAACTGGCTAAGACAGACAGACAGACAGACATATGGGTGGACAAATGGATGGAAACAGATGGACTGAAGGATGTAGAGAGATAGATAACTGACAGATGATAAATGATAGAAGACAGGTAGATGGAATAACAGACAGACAGATGGAAGGACAGAAGGGAGCTGAGAGCATACGCCAGTCCCTTCCCTGAACAGTTATGTTCAAACACCCCAGGCGTACCTGACTTCCCACAGAGAGAAGGTAACACAGCAAACCTGAAATCCACACACAAAGTACAACATTGCCTATAGAAACGTAAGCCTTAGAGGAGCAAGAAGGAACAACAGAAAGCCCGAGAAAAACCCGTGCATGACTTAGAACCACAATCAACCTCCTTTCAGTTCATGTAGGTCCCTGCTGATACCCAAGTCTCAGGATGCTCAAGACCCTTATAAAAAATAACAGGATATTTTCATAACCTACGCACATGCTACCATACACACTAAGATCTTCAGCTACTCTAGAGGTCTGTNAACATTCACCCATAGCACATAGAAGGTGTGTCCCTGAATGTTTCTGATNTATGGTTGGTTGAATCAGATGCTGAACGCATGGGTGTGCTAATCACTGGCTGGAGACTTTTGCTCAAGGTTTATTTAGTTTTTTATTTATGTATGTGTGTGTTTGCCTGTATGTATGTATGTATACCAAATGCATACAAGAACCCTTGGAGGCCAGAAGGTGGCATGGAACTGGAGTTATAGACAGTTGTGAGCTGTAATGTGGGTGGTGGGAACTAAACTTGGAACTACTTGCAAGAACAGCAAGGGTTCTTAACCACTGAACCATCCATCTCTCTAGGCCATGACTAGCAGCTTCTAATAAAGTGCCTCCACTTACTATCAGATGTGACTGACCTGAACTTCTACCTTCTTTGGTGAATTTTCAATCCACTTTAGGTTGAATTGGATATCAAATTGCTAGCATAGACAATTGTACATTCCCAGGCAGATGCAACACACACCTTTTTAATTCTCTGTTTTTCCTCTTCAGACGCTTTCAGTTTAGTCTCCAGACTTGATATTTTTTGCTGGAGCTGTGAGTTGGACACGTCGGCTCCAGGACCCTCAGGGTCATCCTCTAGTGCAAGCACCCCATGGCTCGTCTCATCCGTCAAGCCAAGTGGAAAAAGTGGTATATTCAGATGTGTGTGCGCTGACTGCTGAATCTAAACCATGTGTTAACAGAGAAGAGTTAGACCATCCCATCCTGTTAAGAAAATGTTCAAATCGTAAACCACATTTAGAATTAAGTTGTAGTGAAAGTAATGAAATTATCTCCCCTCTAAGTGAATCGACAGAAGACATTAGACTATTACAGTAGCGTGATCTCTGAAGGGTAAAGAAAAGTCCCCTTATATCTACAGTACTCACTACTTCTGTGTTACTGCTAACACACTAAAACACTTAAAACCTTTATGTACAAAAATGCAAACCTTTATGTACAAAAATGCACAGCTGAGCATAGACACATCTGAGACACGCCGATTCTGAAATGCATACACAGACCTAGGATTCATTTATAATTGATTGTAACTCAGAATTTCACATTTATTAATGATGCTAACTTATCAACTTCTATCAAAATTAACAGGTTACTTAAAATTGCAGTTGACACTTTAAAACTGAGTTTTGGAACCCTGTCTCCAGTACCCAGCATGATGTCAAGCTCTGCAAATATCTGAATGAATAGGCTATGATGATGCTGTCTTTGGGGGTTTTTACCCTAAAATTGAAATAGATGCTCTTGTACTTAAAAACATGTTAATATTCTCAGAAAAGAAAAACCATTCTAATAATTACTTCCGTTTTTGAAGTTTAAGATTCTCTAAGTCCAAGATATCATATGTGAAGGTAAGTCTATTTTAATGACCACACACAGCTGTTTACCACAGTAAAGCATCAACTTTGGTGACAGAAATGCCACCAACTGAGTACACACAGGCTGGATGTTCTTCCAGTGCAGTTTCACACACAGTTAAACTGTAAAGTGGGCAAAAAGTCAGCTGTGGAGCCCAGCTCTGTCTCTGCAGCCTGCCAGCATGGTTCCTTTTTTGTTTTTAAAGATTTATTTATTTATTTATTATGTATACAGTGTTCTGTTTGCATGTATGCTTGCAGGCCAGAAGAGGCCATCAGATCTCATTACAGATGGTTGTGAGCCACCATGTGGTTGCTGGAAATTAAACCCAGGTCCTCTGGAAGAGCAACCAGTGCTCTTAACCACNGAGCCATCTCTCCAGCCCACCAGCAATGTTCTTGTAGGAAGTTTACCCTGTGTGTTTCAGTTTCTCACCATTCAACAGGGGAATCAATGGTACATTTGTTTTCTTTTAAGATTTAATTTTACCTGGGGAAGTAGGAGTGTCTGTGTGTGGATGCCTGCATGTGTTTGAGGTGACATCCCCTGGAGCTGCTTGATGTGAGTGTTGAACCAAACTCAGGTCCTCCGCAAGAGCACTATCTACTCTCAACCACTGATCCCTCTCGCCTGCCCCAGCAACTGTACTTATCTTGGTGGCCAGAAGACTACTTTGAGGAAGGAGTTGAAACTCAGCATTGAGGAACTCCTCAGGAGTTTACACAGGAAGCTCTGGGCTCTGTACTAGCCTCTAAGCTCAGTGGATGTTTATGGAACGAGTCCTGCTAGCTAGCTTTCTTTTTTGAATGGAGCCTAAATGGAGCCTAAATGGAGCCATGGGCCTGAGTACTAAGTCAATTTTAATACATGAGATACTCAAAGCAAACTAACGTACTTAAATCTTTTGCAATCACATCATAAAACAGTATTATATAGTATTTTTTTTTTAATTCTAAGTCTTGGCTTCAAAATTAGAATATCATATCTATTTACTGCAGAAATAACTCTTTGGGAAAATTCTATTTTAAAAAGAAGTCATAAGGATATGGATAAAGTCAAGATGCAATTTCTATAAGCAAGTTTCCTTCTGAAAGATGCCTGCACCCACCTGAGCTTTGGGGATGGTCTGACTCACAAGGCTGCTGTCGGCACGCGTATCATCTGGTGATGTAATGATGGCATCTGGAGGGAGGCGGCCAGAGGATGGCGATGAGTGGTCATGGTCCAGAATGAGCTCCGGAGAAGCTGGTGAGAGACGCACTCCGGATACTGAAGACAGAAGCACAAGAGGGGATGGATGTTAGGGAACAGACAGAGAGAGGCTAGGTGGGTAGGAAAGGGTGTAGGAGTTAGAGTTAGGTGGAGTGGAGTTGAGAAATTGAGACTTTATGGCTAATGTCTGAAATCCAAAGGAGTGTTTCTGAATTACACATGATGTCTCCACATGAGTCGCAGACATGTTTTAACGTCTAACACACATAATGGCCTAGCCCATTTCCCAGCAGATAAAATATTCAACCTATGACACAACACATCCACTCACTAACTCAGGAAAGCTGACTGAACTTTTTTAACGGGGCACTGGCCTGGTGTGGCCAGGAGTGCTGTGAAGATAGGAGGTGCAGGGAGACACTGTCACACAATGGCGACCCTGGCTTCAATCTAGCAGAGCTCAGCAGCTAAACATTCACTATGGAAACCAGAGACAGAGGGAGGACTGCTGCAAAAACCTGAAGTTCCTCTTTTGTAATAAAGTTTTTTTGTTTAACTTTTCATGTTAAAGTCAATTTTCACTTACTGGAATGTTTCCACAAAAGTAATGTTGGAAGACAATTTTGCTATCAGATCCATAATAAACCACTGTTACACTGTGATTAAGGCTCTCATTAGAAGGCTATGGAAGCAGCTGATTGACAGGTACAAAAAAAGGACAAAAATACAAATGAGGAAAAAAACGTATTTATATTATTTTATTTTTAAATGCTTCCAAAAATTCAAATGAATCTAATATGTTTTGAAATTTAAGGGGTCATCTTCAGCAGTCGACTCATTCACACACCCAAGGGCCTAACTGCAATGACCTTTATTCCACATTGGCATCAGTAGTTCTCTGTCCTCGGGTCCTACCACAAACTGAAGGTGGGTCACAATTGTGTGCTGCCCTGAAGAGAGACACATAGAAGGCAGTGAGTACTAACGAGCTAAATGTACAGATTTATGATTGCTATTTTAAGGAACTCTTAATTATGTAATATTTTATTGTATCTAACAATACTGTGGCTTTGTAAGAGTGTGTTACACACTGAATAAGAGGATGGAGAGGATGTAAATATAGTAACCATGCATAAAATTCTCCAAAGAAAATTAATTTTTAAAAAGGAAATCATTTAGTTGCAGAATCAACTTCTTTCTAAACTTAAATCAGTGTGCACGGGTGTGTGTGTCTCTGTATGCATGCATGCGGGTGTGTGTGTGTGTGTGTCTGTGTGTGTGTGCATGCATGGGTGTGTATGTTTGTCTGTGTGTGTGTGTGTGTGTCTACCTGCACAAAGAGGTATTTCAATTTTTTCAACTCAAACACAAAACACTAGAACTTTAATTCAAGTTTGAACTTGGTATGTATTTTTCAGAATTCTTCCCAAATCTCCCCTACATNTGGCTAAAGTTAATTCTCTAAAAATGTTAAAACATTCCAACTTCTAGATCTGAATTTTAACTGATAACATATTATGAACTCTGAAAAGCATGAACAAAAGTACTGCATGGCATCACAATGTCACACCAAGCACANAACAATGGTGAGTAGCCTGTCCTTCTGTCCTTCCATGTCCTCTGTAAAGCAGACAAAACTACAAAGCAGGCTTGAAAGAATTTAGCACACTGTGGCTGTCATTTTAGATATTAAATGTCCTGGACAAGATGTGTTCACAAAAAAACTCTAAGCAGTGCGTGCCATCCTTGTGCTTTCTGTCAACTTGACACAAGCTGGAGTCATTTGGGAAGACAGAAGCTCAACAGAGAAAACATCCCCACCAGGGTGGCCTGTGGGCAAGCCTGTGTGCACTTTCTTGTTTGTGCAGAAGAAAGCAGGCTGAGGGAGTCACGGAGAACAACCCAGCAAACAGCATTCTTCNGTAGCCTCTGCATCATCTCCTGCCTCCAGGTTCTTGTCCTGGCTTCCCTCAGTGGTGGACTGTGGTGAGGATTTGTAAGCTGAAATAAACTGGTCATGGTGTTTTATCACAGCAATAGAAACCCTAACCAAGACAGCCCTAATGCCTGGTATTTCATCATCTTTGTCATTCACATCTAAGTCATGACTTAAGACAAGATGCTATGTAATCCTAAGGGAAATTCTTCAAATACTGAATATCCAAGTNCATTACATGAAAAGAAAGAAAGAAAAGAGAGAGGACAGTAGGTAGAAAAGCTGAAGGATGGGGAAAGGAAGAAAGTTTAAAAAAAAAAGAGGCAAGAAGAGGTTACAGAAGGAAAATGAGGAGGAGAGAGGAGAGCCTGACTCTCAGACAGGGACCACCACCCTACATCTTCTGCTTCATAACCACACGTCCTCACTCCCATCCAAGTGAGTCCCCTGTAGCTGTTACTTAAGGTGGTGCTGGTCCTTTGATGAACACTCACTCCACTCTTTTGACTTCTTTAAATACATAAACTTCCACTTCCTTCCACCACTTTCAAACTCATTATTAAATCTCCTATCATCCACAAAGCAATGAAAACCAAATTCCCATCTCGAGAATCAAGTGGCCCTCTCATGCCATGCACTCACCTGATTACCACAAGGATCCATTTAGATGTCCCACAGGCATATTAGTTAGCTATCACTTCACACAGCCCAGATCAGCTTCATGTTTCACTCTCCATTAACTGAACACTGGATCTGCCAAGCCAGTGTTACCTCATCTAGTCACACTGTGCTGCTTGCCTACAGTTCTGCCACACTGCCCAATGCCTCTATGACATCATAGTACCACTGGCCAAACATAAGCCATCCTAGGAAGTCTGACCTGGCTTCCAATGGGAACACCAGGCACTTCCTTGTTGTACAGCTTTAGACAAATTACACAAAGCCTTCAGAGTCACGGCTTCCTCTTACATTCAACTGCTTAAATGAGCTGACAGAGATACAGCACTTAACTCCTCGGAGGCACAGGGTGTTCGAGGAAACACAGCAGTGAACGGACAGCAGAATGGTATATTCTTTCCACACACAGAAGACCAGTTTTCCCAGGATCATACCACCTGTCCCATTATCCACTTAATCACAATGTAATTCTAATTATCTGCTTTCAATTAAGAATATGATTGAATATCTAAGAAATAAATGGCCTTAAGAACATTACTTAACAGAATCTGCAATCTACATGAGGTAATCAGGAATATAGATGTGTATACATACATACACATTCTAGGAACTTTTATTAAAAACTAATTACTTTCCAGATCAAACTAAAGAAATGGAAAAGAAAAATTAGAGTAGGAAAGGTGAACTGAAAAAGATAATATAGGTATTAAAAAAGATTCGTATAATAATNGGTCTAATTTTTAAAATTCTGGGTTCAAAAGCATAGCTAAGAATAATAACAGCTAGTCCGATAAATGGGCAACATACAAATATACACAATTAAATGGCAACAATCACAGCTTTAAAATAGGAAATTTCCCTCATTTTAAGTCTTTAGGCTTCTAAATAATTTTAAATTTTTATCAAAATGGTAAGTGCTTAAAGAAATACAGTTTGCAAAATTGATTTNGTTAGTTAGTGTTTTAAAATAGATCTCAAGGAATATACTTATTTCTTTGGGGTAAATTAAGCTATCAGGCAATAACCCCATAGACAAGAATGAAGCTCCAATGACATCACAAGGCTTTTCTCCCCAAGAGTCAAACCTACATAATCTCAACACCGAAATAAAAATGAAAGAAAGCCTCATTAATATGAATGTATCAGTCAAACTAAACCTGCAAAGACAGTAAAAGAGGCTGCAAGATGGCTCAGAAGAAAGCACCTGATGCCAAGACTGGCAGCCTGAATCTCCAGCACAGATATGGTGGAAGGAGAAACAAACTCCTCCAAACTCTCCTCTGACCTACACACACACA